>JAHZNH010000335.1:0-42077 GCA_027744355.1 Tyrannoseira gladiata
CATTCCGACAAAGACTCGTTCCAGAGCTGGATCGAAATGCTGATGCTTCACTCAAGTATGTAATTTTATACGTCACAATTATGAAGGAAAATTGCTTAAACGTCAAACCAAATTCAGAGCTACTATTTGTGCCTATATATGCAATCCAGAAAGAAAGGGGAAAACATGCTTACTTACTTGTTAAATGGAGAGGATAGCGAAAGACAATGCTTTTTAAATAATATGGTGGATCCGTTTTCAGGTCGCTAATTTCATGTTTACACATCTTCCTCTAGCTTCATGGACATATTGAGTTTCGACTTTCACTTAAATACTCAGCCTCGACTTTTTTTAAGTGAATAAGCGGAATGGAAGGAAACGTAGGTTCGCTCACTTTCTCAAGAAAAAAGTAAAATTAGATTGATTCCGTAGAAACCAACAGCAAATATTATCTCAGGTCTCCCCTCGCAATCTGATTTCACCGTTGGTTGCACGTTTCGTTCCCAATACAAAACCCGAATCCTGATATAAATTACGAGAACAACTACACAATACACAATATTGCGTTCAATTATCAATTTAATCAATCTCGTGTTACCGACGGAGGATTACATTGTTCGGTAAATAGTGAACTACATTCATAACACGTGCTGGTAGCACCCACACTCACTAGACAAGAGATAGCCAAACATAACTGTATTTATGATGGTTAGATTGGGGATATACAACAGCTGATGCTGGTTTTTATATCATCCTAATATCTCTATTACAGTGTCTTCTTCCCCTTCTATTTCAACGATTAAATAAGTAGATCGAGCGAATCAATAATAATTAAAGATATGAGTTGCCCTTCTTGTCCGCTAAAATAATGCGGATGATATGAAATGGAAGCAGAATTCCGTCTGGCAGACCAGAAAATTTTTCCAAGAATTTCGCGGAGATCGTGTGTTGCACTACAATGAGCTCAGGTAAGTAAACACAAAGGGATCTCGTATTGGATAAGGAAAGCATTTTAGTTTCCACTCGAAACACTAACACCGTAACTTAATCTGCAAGGGGTATGATGATAAGAGGTTTGAGTTAATTGATACCCGATGTGTAAATACATTCAGTGTACCTACCTTTCCCAAAAATCGACTCTATTGAAATTAAGTGAGAAAGGTTTTTATATCTGTTTGTATATAAATACTACTACTACCCTTTCACTATAAAAATGTCATAAGTAAATTATGGTGGTCTATTTATTTAGCTGAGCTCAAGTATTTACCAAGCACGGATTCAGCACCAAGTATGAAGAGGGATTCCCTCAGAAGATGAAGTAAAGCAGCTGTTGAACACTCGTGCGAATTAATATTATTTAATTACTTATGAGTTCGAAAAATCCTCTGACATTTGTAGTTGTCTCGTTAAAAATGTAAGGATACAAGTGTGAGAACAAAACGTTTTGAGCGAAAAGGAGGACTTCAGTCTCACATTGCATAAAAGGTCAAAGTATCCTGGTACTCTCAATGCACTAGATTAGAATTCATTGATATTTTAGTGGTGGAAGGTCATCTTCATCTCATTCAAAACCATTCCTAGTAGAGAGCAGAGAACTTTTTTTATCCTATTAGCTTGAAAGTTGAAACAAAAATGGCAATTTTTTGAAGTGGATGTACATACCAGACTTGAACTCTCATCAGCTAGTTTAAATTCCGCAGTTCCTGCAAATCCTAGTTAATTACAAGCAGCAATATTTACACAGGTGCTCAGATCAACATTTCTTTATATTCTCGTCAGAAAAGTGTATGCCTCGTTGGCTTTAAAACCCCTTTCCACTTCCTCTTTCAGGTCGTATTTACCAGGAATAGGAAGCGGACGAGGACAACGAGAGTGTGCTAAAGTGGAAAATAGCTGAAGAATCTGAGCGGAGCACAAGCCAGACACTTTGTGTTTGCGAGCATCTATGCGGACCACTTTTTCCATCCGATGGAACACTCTAAATATTTGTAGCTCCATTTCAGCAAACTGCATTTCACAACTCCAACAAAAGGAAATCCATCTCGGAGTGCGGACCCATTCTAAAGGAGTATTTCATACACTCACGATCATTTTCACACAGCTGCATCTCATCCCCTTCTCCGGATTCGAGACAGGTAGAAACCATCATTTTCAGAGCGCATTCTTTACACTGTGTCAATATCAAGCTCAGCCAGTCATCATCCTTATCATCCTTTTGTCAGCGTGACATAATGCCTCAGAGTTTGATGGAGCAAATTTCATTGAAACAAAATCTCCAGCGACTCACTCAGGTATTTCTATCTGTCGAGCCACCATGCACGGAAACCGTTGTTTGGAAAAGCGGAAAACGAGTATGGTTCTAGGAGAAGGAAAACAAGTGCAAATAATGAGAAATCCCTGAAGATTTACTGTAAGTTACAAAGTAAATAAAGTGAAGTATTAAATGGGACACCGCATTTAGGTTGCAAAAACGTCAAAACTCAAGACGAGCTTTTATGATGAGCATGCATATTTTTTTCGCAGGCGCGTTCCACCCGTATATGCATCGTTCGCAGAAAAAATAATATGAAAATTTTGTAAGGATGACGAGTGCTAGCAAACTCTTCACGCTTCGATTCTGTCGCATCTCTCCAGTTTAAAGAGGAGAAAGAAGGAAGGGAATATTAAGTGCGTTTCAACCATCTTCTGGCCTGCCTGTCGTCATCACTTAACTTCCTGCAACAACAAGCTCCACCATTGACTAAGTCACTCTCATCAGCACCGTGAAGTGAGCAAGATTTTTTTTCACTGTGGAAACCTAGACGGATGGAAATTTTACTTGCTCATCATTTCCATTCTTGTGTAAAAAAGATATAAAAAAAGTTGTATGTAATACTTAAGAGAATGTGATTTTTGCCTGGAATAGATGGATACGCGTCTCACATCTCAGCAAAGTCTCTCTTCCTCAGAATAGACGCTCCACAGATCCTCTTTAAATGCACTGTAGTTTGTGTACTATTAAGGACATCAGCGATCTCCTCCCTTTAAAACTTGCAAAATGCAAATGACCGTGAGTAGGTCAACCGTGATTTTTACATGATATAAGGTTTCGTAGCAAAATTTACGGAAACCTTTTGCATTGACTGGACTTTATTGAATGAATAGTATTTCTCCTTTCTTCAGAGTCTTGGCAACTCAGTCTGTGCATTGATGGCAATATACTACTGTTTATATAGTACTGCAAACCCTAGCTATGGCCAAGACGAATTCGTTGTATAGATTTTAGTCGGAGACTTCTAGTGACAAGCCCTACTAAACTCCATCTCATGATTCAGCAATTCAGACACCCAATCCTCCTTGATTATTTCAATTTTCATCGAAAGCACTAGCATGAGACTGTTTACCCCAAGATTTTCGATTACTTTCTTGTCATTTGAATGAATGTTAGTTAGATCTTCATATTCACCGCAGTCTGGAAAGACGCTGTAATATAAATAAATGATATAAAGTGCTTGTATTTAAATACAAAAAACGCCAGCCAGTTTCATGTATTTAGCCCACAGTTTTTTTGCCATTATACACTCTATTTTTACTTCATACAAATTCATTCATTCCTCTTTAACAAGTTCGTACTGAAATAGGTGGTTAGGTTTAATATTATTAAGTGGGAAATTCCTTTGTTAGGGAATGGGTTCATTTTTTCCCAAGAAAAATCTTAATTCATATGCATAGCACTGAATCCTTTTTTTCAATTCCCCGGCAAACAAACTTTTTTTTTGTCAAGTACAAAACTTGAATATTAATAACAGCACGTCTCAATGGAATCCAATCCAAGTCTCCTTTTTCTTGCGCTGAGGTAGTTTTAGTCGTGGAGAAGCATTGTTGTGCTTTCATGCAGAAAATGCTCTCCCATTCTTGAAGACGTGTTCTACACCAAGAGGGAGAAAAGTTATCTCGCCTTTTTTAAACCATAAAGTTGTACAATTTTCGTAACTTGCCACCATACTTTCGGCTGCGTGCTTGTCAGTTGTTCTCGTAAATGGATCAGTAATGTATTTTCTAGAAATAAAGTACTTATAGGGAAAGCTAAGTTCAAATGATCTAGCTGTCAGTCTAGTATAACGAGAGAGTGAGACGAAAAAAATTGTCTTCTGGTGGAGAAAACCTTCCTCCTAAATACTTCTTCATTCATCTACGAAAGTTTATGCATGGTTAGGGGGAGGAGCAGGATCAAGTACACAACTTTGTAGCTCCCCACACTTGAAATATTGAAAAGTCTGGGAGGATGAGCATGGTGGAATGTAAAAAAATCCTGAAATAAGCATTGCCTTTCATGTGGCTTAAGTGGGGAAGAAGACACATTGAGCCGATAAATCATTTATTTGCGATTTACGTCATTTCTGATACTAGTCAAGAAATGCTAGAATGCCCACCCATCAAATTACATGCATAAATCAGTCCCGTCTATACTCTTCCGTCTTCACACAAAAAATAAATATCGAGTCTGTGTCTTCCACGAGAGCCACTCACAAACCCGAGAGAACTTTGTTTCTTCAATGCAAAACCCGGGAGTGCCATCTATTTTCTGCGCAAGTTGAAGTGTCAATGTTTTATTTGTTTGTGGGAGAAGTTTGCCATAGAATCCATGCAAATCCATGAATACTTACCTTTCACGGCACTCAGTTTATTGCCGACCATCTGTTTCGCCACAAACGCCGCCATCTTAGCTTGCCTTCCCTAGTAAAACTGAGCTTCAATCACAAGTAATTACAGGAATTGGTTGGTTGATTGCGGTGGGTATTAGACGTCAATCTGTAATATTCAAAAAAGTAGTTCCAGTTAAAACCCATGAATTATTCCGGAATTCAACTCATAAAACGAGCAGGCAAGCAAGCATTATCAATTCCAGAGTGCTGCATGCTAATCCTTTTCCACGCCTCCATCGTATACTTTTTGTTATTCAACGGAATGTCCATTGAAAAAAGTAATTACTGCGGTAGACAACACCCACACTCAAAAAATGGCTTGATTAGTTGTTGTCATTCACACACTTCCAGCTAAAATACTTGTCGTTATTTTTTGAGACGCTTATGGAAAGCGCAAAGTATGCATTGTGGGCTACCAACTTTATTGGCGAAATACTTTACATAATGATAGCATCGTCAATGCGTATGGATTGGAGCAAAACCACTAAGCCGATCAAAATTGCTCGGTGTAGTTTTTGTGCGGTTGAGTAGAATTATGAGGGATTTCAATGGGTACGATGCATTAATCACCCGAGTAATTTGAAGTAATTTAGGTTTAATGTCCCGAAATTCCATCAAACGAGACCTGAATTCCTGTTCAATAAAAATGCTCATAACAAAAGAACGGGGTGTTGTGAAACAGCTTCATAGCTCTTTTATAGAAGCCAGATGTAGAGTTGAGGACTACGACTGCTGCATGATTTGTTCTCTGATGAGTTTAATACAGACTCAGGCTCTTACACTGCGGAGTAGTATTTTTTCAGGAGTTAGCAGAACTGTTCTTCGTTCCCCTTTATCTAGCAGTGTAGTTACCGTCACCCCGACACAATAAATGTTGTAGGGACGAGAAGAGTTATAATGCTTGTCTTTATTTGCTCAATTTTTCTTTAAGCAAATACGGCATTATATGCGCATATGATGAGTGGAACTAGCTCGGTGAAAGTAATATGTTGCCTGAGAGAAAGTAAGATCCATAAAAGCCATCGTCTCAGCGAAAAACAATCTTTCCTTGTCGTCTTGAATGTACCTACGCAGCAAGCTCACTATAAGTTTTGCGATGATGAATTGATGAAAAAGAATATGTATTTGCCTTCATTTTCCTTATCAAGCTGTACTTCGAAGGACGATGTGGACTTGGGTGAGATCGAGATCCATTGAGCTCATTCTAGTAGTTTGAAGCATGTGGCGTAAAACAATGTAATAAAAACATCTAATAGTTATCGGAGAACTACTGGGGAATGATGAAGTGGAGTGAGGATATCTACTGGATTTTTTACTGGGCTTAGTAAAGGAGGAAAACTAGACTGCTGGAAGTAAGTAATTGTGATGGGACAAAATACAAAACAGTAAACTATTTTTCCGGGACAAATAATAAAAAGCGAAAGGGTTTCCCCACCGTAGCTTGGGTTTCCGTTTTATATGCGAGTTCCTATGAATAATAGAGCATCACAATATGTTGCAATAAGTCTCATCTGCATGTTTCCCAGTAAGGGGAAGAATATGAGTAACTGGGAAGCGTATTTATTCACCATAAATTTTATTTGCTTTCTGGAGTATCGATGTAGGCGTACATGTAGGCCATAACTCGTTTATTATGTCAACTGTAATGTCTTCAGTTTTTTGCTTTATTACACTTTGTTTCCGTTTCCCCACTACCCGAAAATTTTGCATTGGGGGTTAGAAACAAAACCTCCTCCCTTCAAGTTTGGCCCATATTAGTCTTTTTTTTTGCAACTCAACTGGGAAATGGTGTGTTCGGAGGAAAAGAATGCTCAACTTTTTAGTTTTATTTGTTTGTAATTAAAATAATTTTATGGAGGATTGGTCTTGAATGGAAACTGCTAATTTATGGTTTGCATCATCCTTTACTACTTCTGGTGCTGCCTGGCCTGGGAGAAAAAAGTACACAAGTGAATAATTTATTTGCAGAGAAATCTCATGCATGAGTTTTTCGTACATGCCCCACTTTCAGCTGGCTTTGGTAAGTATTTATGATCAAAGCGGAACGTGATTTTTCGTAAATACTGCAGAAAATACGGGGGTTTTCCTGGTCGCTACGTTCACAGATGAAAGCTGGAGCAGCAACTTTTTATTGCCTCGCGATGACCTTGGATGGATAAAAGTCAAAAGATAACTTACGACAGTGTTTTACGACCCTTTTGCTCACACTTTGTAAGTTGCAGCAACAGAATAGAGAGAAAGAAAGCTGTGAGCGGTAAGTAGTAATGTTTGCCATTCGTCTTACGGATATATGGAGAATGAAATTCTTGGGCAATGCATGAAGGGAAGTTTTTTCACCGAAATACTTTTTATTATTAATTTTTCATAGCCGGATTTGGATACGAAATGGTGAGCAAGCAGACCATCATGAATAAAAGTAAGCACTAGACTTCATCCCTCCAAGTCAAAGTACATCCCGTGCGATTTTCCGTAATCCGGCGAGGAAGTGAAAACAAAAGTTTTCCCCGACAAAAACCTTGGAGTGGTTCAATCCGATCCTAGGCAAGCATAAAATTCACAGGAAAGTCTGACACTGTGAGAGTGAGAGAATATAAAAAGTTCAATCTCACAATCTCGCCCGTTCGTTTGAAAAAAGTAAATATGAGGTTTGCTTCATTTGAAAGGGAACTGAATAATGATGCGAAAACAGAGGAGCAAAAACTTTTAAAAAACATTTCAGATTGTATAAATTTATTCATTAGAGTCGGTTCTTCATACGGGATGAAGGAGAGGAGGAGGTTCGAGCCATGTGCAAACTGAGCTTCTTTACCCAAGCGGACTTTCCCTTCCAGTGAATTGGTAATAAGTAGCCCATTTTCGGAGACTTGCGTGCCTACCGCACATGGTCACTTTTTGACCTTGACTGGATGACCAGCAAAAATAAAATAGGAAGGGATATTATTGTGACGTACTTACTTAGTTAGTTACAATGAAGTAGAATTACAGTCCTACAATTTGAATAAAAATATATGTGATTGGTCCGTCGATTTCGGTTTCTCCGGAAAACATTGTGAATGAATCCGCTATATTCATAGGCACAATCAATCCCACCGACTGCCACCTTCGGAACAAGGTAAAGTGTGGAAAACCATTATTATTTTCGGGGACTATAATATGCCATTGTTACCAGCAGAATTAATGAACGGCTCGAGGAAAAATGATTGTGCGAGAAGAGAAGGAAAAAGTACGTAGCATTTCCATGTCTCGTTTGACGTCCCCCTTCCTCAAAATTGGGTAAAATGTTTGGCACTACATATTTTCCCTCTTGGAAGAGGTCTAATATTGTAGGGAACATGGACGCACGGGCGTAATCACCTCATTTAAGCATTTCTTCGTGTTTTTTCACCAACACACTACAGTTGTAGCTCTCTTTTGTCTTTTCGCCTGAGAGGCAGAACTAGGTTAAATATGACGGGCGATCAATAGAAGGAAAACTAGGCACCTTTATGCATCTTACGCTTCCATGAACTTTGCTTCCGCGTAAGCTACGTACAAATGTCTCCTTTCGCCACTAGGCAATCGTCTCCATTAAGAATTCACCAGCACCAGTGCTTTTCCTCCGAGAATGGTGCAACTTGCACACACTACTCCACCGCATTAACCTTAAATTAGTTCGGATAATTTGTTCTCCCTATTTTCAACTTCAGCTTACCTAAGCACCACTACTTGTAAGTAGTAAGTAGTAATATAGCAGTCCACGATGAAGTGTTGTATCAACTGCTTGGTGCGCTCTGCGAAAAAATACTTGCTTACCCCAGGAGTGAGCGAGCCAGACGCTTCTTCTACAACTTTAATGTTTTCTCATTTGCAGTTTCAATGAAGCAAATAAGCAGAATAAGCGTATTTTCATCCGTGGCGTGGCTATGTTTGGAAAATCCAGGTTTTGGAGGGCGCAGTGGTTGTAATGGCCACATGGATAGTAACGTGGACATTTCCGTGTCTTCTGAGTCAGACCAGGAAACTGCTCGCCAAGGCACTGATTAAAGACGATTGCACTTGGCTTGCTTCCCTACCATCCTTAATTTTCTGCTTCGTGATGGGTCTGTTTCTCTATCTGCTGCGCTGCTGCTGCTCTTACCGTCAATTCGCTGGTCTCAAGAGTGAGTTAATGTGAAACCATACGCCCAGACTGCCAGGTAAATAATACTATTTCGGCATGAACGAATATTTTAATCGTAAAAATGCCTCTCGGAAGTTAATGACCGGCCGTTGGAGGTTCTCTGGAAATGCTCTAATTTGCAAGGAATCACAGTTCACCCCACTGACTTCCTGGCTTGGCTGATGTTAGAAAAAATTAATGCATCAGCGGCTTCACAAGTAGCCACGTTCTAGGGGAAGATGGTGGCTGCCTTAATGCTACTTTTGTTCACTACTGCTCCAGAAGACATTGTTATTCCACCAGTCTCCTTATGACATTAGAGATAGCAATCTCGCAATATTCTCTCATACCTTTGTGAATATCGCCGATGGGAATAGATAAATTTCAGAGGTTGAGAGGAGAAAATAGTACTTGGAGCAGGGTTGCAAAACCGCTGGTGTTACCACTCGTACATTATAACTGTTAGGGAAAATTAAAGGAACTCACTTGGCATTTGAGCGGTAGTATAAGTCTTATTTCTTTCCAAAAATTTTCATCCTGACTATACCCTGTACTTTTTCATACTGGCGAGTTCAGGAAAATTAAAAATACGACTCCGCCCTGTTTTTCCATACTTGGTCCATGTTTTTTTCCGAAATGTTACAATAAGAGGAGGCACGACGGCCTCTACTATCTTTTAGTATCTGTTTCATTATCAAAGTGCTCTAAAATTTAAGCAATCCAGTCATGCATAAAGTGTAAAAAAGGAAATTCGAATCCTATTCTGAAGTTAATAGTGTTATGATGTTTGAATGTCTCCATCTTGGCAAGCTAGCGTTTCATAATATGGAAACGTATATGGCGCTAAAAATTATTGCCGTAAGAGGATTCTCTTGTCGCCTCGAAAGTGCATTGATATGGAGCGTGCAAGACGTGGGCAGACTGAAAATTGATCGAGTAAGTCATTTTAGTTTCCCCATTCCCCATCATTTTAATGCTGCCCCCATGGCTTCAAATCATGTAGGATGCGAAATAAAACGTCTCGGCTGCAATTAAGAAGTTTTTACAACTCCTTAAATACATTTTTATTTATGTTGCTGAAATGAAATCGAGAGAAATTAAAACGCCAGGAGGAGGAAAGTCGCTTTATGATTTGGATTCTCCGTATTTTCATTTCACGTTGATGCTGTAATATGAATACTCAAAAGCGGTTTCCATGAAGCGTTGCCGCCACTACAAACTGCGTCAGTTAGTTCTGTTGACAAAACTTTTTTCATCCAAGTTGACTCTTTCCTCTCGACTTCGGCGAGCCGTAAACGATATATATTAATCAAATAACATCAACAGAGGAAAAATTCAACGAAAAACAAGTTTCCCAGTAGCCAGAGAAATTTATTTATACATACATGCCCCCTTAGCAGGGGGAATTCAATCCAGCCGTAGACGCAAATTTGGAAAGCATGTCCACGAGAAGGATTTTGATGAATGCTTGTATTGCTTTCGCAGTTTCTTTCTCTTTTTGGCGAAAAGCACTTCCATAAATCATTGGTACTTTTTTCCGTTCGTTCATCGGTTGGGCTCTTTTGTTGATGGATATGCTTTCACCACGTCGTTATTTTTTGTGCGTCGTTGTTCTCATAGAGAGTGCTCCCGTGGTGCATTCATCAAAGTTCAAGAAAGACCACGGATAGACTTTTTGTCTACCCGAAAAGAAATTGATTGTCAGCACTCGAGAAAGGGAAGAGGAAAGAAATTCAATAATTTGCTGGCGATGGAGAGCTATGACCAACACTAGAGTCGATGTTGTCATGTAATGAGAATACCCCTGTTTCCGGTGAATACTTTTTTTCTATTTAACGAGCTTTCACCGCAATGGGATTTCCTTCAGCTGGTATATGTAATGAGCTCTTATTCTCACTTATTATATCAAAGTCTATGCTAGTCATTGCACAAGAAAAGCTATTGTAAAACTTACCAAGGTATTTTTGTTTCCTCGCCAACGACGGCATGAGTTCTTATGTACAAGATTGTTAAGAAAAGATTTGTCGTATAAACTATATTACGATAGAAGTTCAGTCAGGCAAAACAAGTCTTACTTTGAAGCTGAGTTTTAGATGCAATACATACATCCTGGAATAAAAATACCACCGCTAAAGCCTTCTCATTTCAATACATTCAGTATTTATTTGTTTTGAACGGTTGTTGGTTCACCTTGGTTCCGGTTACATGGTTCTTGTTACAAGCTTCATCAACACAATTTTCGTGTTTGCCCATCAAAGAGATATCATGGAAGTTAAGATTGAAATACTCAATACTCAAAAAGGGACACATACAAACTTTTACTTGACTTCACTATCTTTCTGCATTAGTTATCTCCAATTTGAAGCTTGTAATATGATTGGCCTTGACTAACTACCATTTCCACTTGTAGTTTTTTTGTATATACTTGAATTTTCAAGTGGTTCACATTTTCAATGCTACCTGCTTCCGAGGGTTCTTTTAGGTTTCTCCACGTAAAAGCTTATTCGCATCTGTCCCACTTCACCCCTCAACAGATTAAATTTTGCCTTGAATTTGGAAAACAAATCTCCTTGTCAAGGATGGTAAAAATGTAGTTGAGCCGCGTAAAGAAATCCTTTCTCCGGACGTTATTAACAATACCTCCCTTGTTCACGATGGAAAAATCTCCCTTAAAATTGGGTGAATAAACGAATGAATTGGAGGACACAGGTGCCTACGGTTGAGCCACTCTAGAAAATGAAAAGCCGTCCTTATGTTATTGCCAAGCAGTTGTGATCTGCCATCCTAAGTTCATACTCCACTTTCAGTAAATCAGGTATTAACGTGTGTGCCTCCCAACTTGTGTGAGTTTTTTTTTCAAATGAGATTCCAGCGAGAGTAAGTACCCTTCTCCTTCTTCTCTTCTCTTTTAGGTCGTTTTCACTCACTCAGTTCCATTTTACATCAGGGACAAAGTTAAGGCTCCATTCTGTACTAAAATCATGAAATCGCATTCCTCTTCAAGTCCGTAGTCATTATTACACCAATAACGGTGACTTGAAGGTTTTTTTTATTTTGTAAGTAAGTGAAACTGAACCAACGTTTTTTATGAGAGCATTAAAAGAAGTTGAATAAAAATCAATGGAGCACAATAATCACACCTAAGAATAGGCTTTGCACACTTTTCGCGGAAATTGGTCGTTAAACCAAATTCGTTTCTCAAATATCGCTATAGTTCCCTCCAAACTTGTCACTTTCAATTCCTACTTACGTGCATTGGATAGTGTACGTAGTTCTAATCAATATGTTCCACTTTTCAAAGCTTCAAAACTTGTTGTAACCATGGTCGTTTAAATAGGAACGTATCTCTTCTACTGTCTCAATTTTAACTTTTGACTGAAATTTATGATGAAAGCACCATGACGACGTAAAACATATACCAATAGGTGCTCTAAACTTGGAACAAAATTCTCTTCATCGTTTGTTGAGAGCCCTTGTTTTTTTGGTTCCTTTCAACTATTCCCAAAAAAACCTATTCCTCGCGTTGACCTTGTTTGAAAAGAAGAAAATTTCATAAACCTGGCTCTTTCTCTTACCAGTCTTGAATTCTGTGCAAAAATAATNCTTTCTCTTACCAGTCTTGAATTCTGTGCAAAAATAATGATTTCATTTTCAAATTGATCGATATATGTTGGCTTATGCGCACATAAGGTTGCCCGAAAGAATATCTATATGCAAATAAGTATCTAAATATAATTCCACACAATTTTAGAACTCAATTATCATAATTTGATGAAGGTGATGATAGAGAAAGTTAATATAATTTGTAGCTGTTTGGCAGTCCGTTTTTAGACTGTCACTTCCTGTCTTTATTGATTTGGAGTAATGTGGTCTTGTGCTTGAGTGTCAAAAGGTAGTTCTTTTGGCTCGAACCACGTACTTAAGTCACACAGAAACAGATTTTGATCATTCTGCCTCGTGAAGTTCAAGTATGGTCGGAAAGAGACGTGACTTCAAGACGTTACCGATTCGCCTCGCTAGCGGTATGTTTTAACGTGAATTTGCGGAAGTAGCATTGACGTTCCCATGTTCCCTTCCAAATTTAGAACTTTTTTTCATGGACCGTGACGAAAACACTGGTGGTGAATTTGGAGTCCAAAACAAATCAAAAACAAATTTACGTCAAGGAATCAATTGCCACGCCTCCTCACTCCAATAAAAATCACAGTGGAACGTTACAACAGATAATGCCTCAGCCATCAAATGGCATGGCAGTCTCATCATCCTTCTACTGTAACGATCGCACAAAGTCTGCTCTCTCTGCTTTAAAATGCATTCCAAACCTCTACACTAGTGCCTACCCCAGAAAAGGCCATATCCTGTGATCCTTCACGTCAAACAACTTTCCGAGAAATGATTTCCCGCTTTTAAAATAAATGGCATGGCAAAGTAGTACATTTCCTTGGGAGGGGAAATTTGGCTTGGAGATAGTGAAAGAGAATGAAAAGATTAAAAAGGAGAAGAATGCTCCCTCATCAACTTCATGATGATGCCCCCACTGCCGCTGATGATGATGACTATCGCATCACAATATTATCCTTCACCGTCATCGTCACCAAGCCAACATGAATGACGACTTCTTTGCTCCCATAGTCATTGTGACTTTGACTGAACTTTTTTCCCTACGTTCATCACCAGCTTTCACCAGAACCTTTTGGAATATGTAGGAGGTGAACTTTATTATCCCGGCTTTCTTTCCCATGATGACATATTTTCGGTACGAAAGGCATGCTTCAGTCTGACAGACATCGTTTCATAAATGTATGCACAGATATGAGTTGGGAAGAAGTGATTTCCTTCATTTTCTTTGGCATTTATGGATGAGATAATCAACGGTGGCGGAATTTTGTTTGCCTTTGTCTCCCTAACACATACATCGTACTCTTTATCCTACCTTGACATTAGAGTGCGCCTTCATCTAAAAAAAGTTGCTCATACTAAAAACTCACAGTCTCCAATTTCGCGTGACCCTGGGTTACCCAACACTTTCAAACTGAACATTATCCTAGAAGGGTTGAGGCACCATCACTCTTCATTCACTTAATAACTTTTTCCCAAGCTCATTTTACGGCCACTTCTGTCATGCTCGCTCATTACTACTTTGTGTCTTTCTCACTGAAGCCTCGTCGCATCTGGAGAGTTTTTAGCTCATGCGAATAAAAACTGTCACTAGGTTTCGTGGTTCAGCTACTCGGAAGATAGTGATTTTATTTTTGCTTCAGCTCTCTTTAAAAATCTGCATGAAGTGCTGGAGGAAAACAGGGCAAAACTTTCTTTCTTTGTGCTCTCCTAATAGTCATTACGGAGAATTCGGATTCTTATAAACACTTACACTCTCCCGCAAAGAATAATTCTATTTCCGAGTGATAAGTATATATAACTAAGTACTTTCATTGCAGTTGATTTTGGGTGGGAACAAAAGCACGAGAGGATTCTCCCGTGGGCTACTGTCTTTGATTTAGTGCTTGAATACAAATGAAAACTGTAAAGTCAAGGCCATTCCAAAAAAAATAATGGGGTTTTGGAACAAAACCCTCCTCTCTAGTAGTGTTGTCCTCAATGCAACACTCGTGTGAGCTTTCTTTCTCTTGTTTAATATTGATGATAAACTCTCGCTCCGCATAAAAGCGCCAGCACAATAACACAATGAAGTTTATCTCCATCGCCATTGCCACTACGACTACATCGCACCACCACCACCAGAAATACAATTTCCCTCTCCTATATTTCATTAAAGTGGAAGAGATAGTGGAGTCAAGCCTCCTCTCGCGCTGCCACATCTCAATGAAAACTTGCGATTTTATCAAGCTCAGAAATTAAATTTAAAGTGGAATGGAACTCGAAGAATAGCAAGTGTGGGCTGGACAAACCCTTTACATTTCGTTTTCGAGAACGCCCATGCGCATTCCTCTGCGCTTTCTATTTGGCAACGAGATGGAACAATTTCCACGATTACTTCGTACCGTGCTCACGATTCAAATGGTACAAATTTCTTTCTTTTTTCGCAGTTTTTTCCCCTTTGGTACTGTTGACAAAGATTGGTAGTTATTTGCGAATGGGAGTCGAAGGGGGAGAGAGAGAGGGGGAGACAAAAACCTCGTTAGAGATGTTGTCGCTACATGCCTGTCAAAATAAGATGCATTATGTATGTGGAGCACGCATAAAAATAATGGAGCCTTTACCAGGCTCAGGCAGTTTACAACCGCTGGTTCTCCACCAAAGTTTTTCTGTCTTCGACAAGAAAAGAAGAAGAAAAATAGATTGGAGGGCATTCAATCTCTGATTTTTTTCTTTGCTCAGCACAGTACAATTGCACTGGAACACAGCTAGCATCGCATCACAGTGAATGGGTTCGGGGAAGACATCATCTCACACTCCCAATCTAACTCCCTGCGTTCTGTGATGTGTCGATTATCCTTTGTTCTTCAAATGCCTTCATTGTCTATTCTCTTTGATGACTCCGCTCTTTTCGCTTTCATTCTGACAAGATAGATTTCTTCATCTGAGCAACTTGATCGCGGGTATTGAAAGGACGCACACTAGCAGCATGTGATGAAAATTACAAAAATTCTCCGATCTCTCGCTTCACCAAGTACTTACTTCTTTCAAGATCTTGCTTGACAAATTTGAGGAAAGTTTGCGTACCAACATATGATCACGAGAAACCCTTTCTACGTTTTAAACCAAATAGTTGTTCAGGGGAAAAGGAGGAATATCATAATTTTATTACATTATAATTAAATGGATTATGACGAGCTTCGCCAATTTCGTTCGGAATCAATTATCTAAGTATGTTACACGTTGCCAAGCCATCTTCCCACTGGATTTTTTTTACCTTGGTTGAAGTACTACTAGATATACTGTATGTACGTGCAATCATAATTAATAGCTGAGTGTGTGGCATTTTGTTACACAGGGGGAGTTGAGCAGCAGGTAGGCGGAAGTTTTTTAATCCAATTACCATTTATAATGTTTCCTCAGTTCTGCTCACAATTTTCTCCTAGAATTGTATTGTTGAGGGCGCGTTTGTATAAACTTGGCCAGGGCTCTTTTGTTGGATCCCTAAGCACTGGGACGTGACTTGGAGCAATATTTGCTCGTCTTACAAATAATGGCTCAATTTAATTTGTTCTTTCTTTGGGTTCCTACGATTACCTAAGCCATTCTTGGTATTGTGTGCGAGAATAAGTTGCAAAAATCCTGTTGGTATTGTCAAACCAACGTTATTTTTTCCATAGCTTTGGAAGCTTGTTTAAACTTCGATACTATTTGAGTGCGTTAAGGAAAAAATGGAGTCTTCTGCCTTGCGAAAAATCATCACAAAGTATGATCGACTTTTGCGCTAGAAATCATTATAATATGGGGGATACATTTTTTGTGTCCGTAAGAATGATTGTATTTGGGATGAAAATCTTTTCAACTCACCCTGCGGCTTTCTTTCCAATAAAATTAGATTAAACTTCTCGTTAGCCATTTATATTTAGGTTGTTGCAAAGATATGTAGGAATGTAAATGGTGGTTTACTGAAAGAAACTTTTGTCCGTATGTAATTATGGAGCCGTCCTTCTTTCATGTCTTCATGCTTTTAATGGTTCTTTCGCATGGTTGAAAAAATAAGGACTTCATAACGAATGCCCAATTCAGTGAGTCATTCTGAACTTCTCTTTGTGCGGTCACAACAAAATCTATGTTGTGACATTTTGTATTTGCTTTCAGGGAATGGTGATGGTCCCGTAGTGGATTAATACGCTCCTCAGCGTTATTTTTTTCTCCATTTCCCCGAGTCTTCCTTTCCATTTTCATTTCCTGCCGAGTCATATACACCTGAGTGTCTGGTGGAAATTGAGACACGTCTCGAAAATTCCTTTATGGTGGGGCTGCATACATCAAGTAAGTATGTCTTCGGTTTGTCTGTCTGTCCGTGTGCATATTTCCTCAATTACTATTAATGTAATGTTTCCACGAATCAACCTAAAATTCGAAGCTTTATTGATTTTGAGATCTCACCTGAGTTAATGACGCTAAGTACGTAGTTATGATTGGCATGATTAAGTTGTGATATTTAGCTGGCTTGCAACGTTTTTAGAAAATTCTGAAGCAAATGTAACGTCTAAATCAGGTAAATCATCCTTTGTTCAGACAATTTCCATAAAACTTATTAGCACCCATGAATTTCTGGTAGCGCCATTTGTTCAAGTTTGTGTCGCTACTTCTATAATGCTCTTTAAAAGGATTTGCTCGGAACAGGGCTATATAAGGGATCGAAAGAGGAAACCGCACGTTGTATAAGAACTCACAAGAGTCTTTCATATCGGAAAACAACCTAGTAATTTAAGGAAAAGAAGGAATCGTATGAAATAGAATTTTGGATAAGTATAGAAAAGAAAATGGTAGAGGCTCGCATAAAGATATTCAACAGCTTTGGACAAGAGACCAGAATATTTGTGCAAAAACTGATAAGAAATATTACACGGAATGGACAAACTCCCGCCGCTGCGTTATCATCGTCACAGACGATACACTCACGAAAGGGACGAGAAAGAGTTGAACTTTTATCTGGAACTTTTCTATGGCCAGCTTTTTATATGAAGAAAGAAACCACTCCTCAGGATGAAATAGAAGACTGCTGCTGCTGAAGCAACTTTATTTCTCAGCAAGCAGATGAAATTCACTGATTACAGGAAAACTAGATCAACTGAGAAACAACTATTCAGAGCGAGGCAGATTCACCGTGTCAGACTGAACGGAAAAGGAGAAAATGCAAACAGATAGGAATGTTGATACAACGAAAGCAATTCTGCGCAGAAGATTTCCCTGTCTGTTTATTTGACAAAAAATGTTTATCTTTCTCCAACGAGAGGCAACCTCTCACTGTTGATTTGTCCTTTGAAATGTTGCAGACGATAAAGAATTGAATTTGATGAGAAAACGTGCGGTAAGTTAATTAATATTTAATTTGCTTAAGTGCGTAAAAAACCGTGCGTCAGCGGGAATCCATGTATGCTCAGAAGCGTGTATTGGATATAACCAATTAGTGATAGTTTTTGGTAGGTTGCAGGTAAATAGTTCAGACGTAAATACTTGGCTATGAAACCAGATGCGGCTTCATTTCTAAATTCAATACTCCCGCGTTTTCACCGTTGAATCAAGCCAAAGTTTCTATGTGTGATTGGTATCCGTACATTATTGTCTTTTAGCGGATTTTTTTGTTGATAAAAGAAACGAAACTTGACACTTTGGCTTATGCTTTCCCCCATTAGGTAAGGGAAGCCAGGAAAAACATCAGAAGGGCATGACTAGTTGAAATAGAACATGAACATTTAAGTGGGAAACTGTGTAACTCTAATGCGTTAGGAAAGGAGATAAGTCCATAGTACGGAATAGAAAGAATTTTCTCTTTTTTGGCGCTTTTCCAAAAAAAAACGGGTATAGTATGTAAGTACATTAATGTTTGTATATCCCTTTCCTCACTTACGTTTCCGATTCCGATCGATCGGAAACAGTACCAGAGGGAGAAAAGTTGGTAACAAAGATTTCATTGTATTTTTAGACCGGTGGAGAAGAAATGACGGCAGGAATTTTTCTAGTGTTATAATGTGGAAAAAACATCGATTTCATCTGCATTCCTGAGGTTCTTCCAGGAATTGTTTTTAAAATCGTATAAAATTGAAAAGGAATTCGTCGAATTGAAAGAAGAAGAAAGACAGATGCACAAACAGGATCAAAGTGTTGGAAAGCCTATGATCGTGATTCGTTAGGCTGGGTTTGGAATTTTTTATTTCAACAGTGCACAGTCTAATGCTAGGGAAACACTATGAATCAAGAAATGGATTCCATACTTGTATCGATTTGAGTTTCGTTTTTGAAAGCTGTTGAAAGCAATTAGGGTTTGGGTGAACAACATGCGATGCTTCATAGATGTAAAGCATGTACAGCAAAGCATCCGGATAAAGAACATGACCCGGCAGGAATTCCACAACTTCAAGATTTTATAAAAAGCACTTTAGTAGTCTTCATCTATTTCCTAAAGATGGTATTCTTAATATGTTCAGATAAGGTAGAAAGTGAAAGTTAGCTCTGACTAGCTTATCCGTAATTTTGTAAGTAACGCAGACTCTGGCATTGCCAATGAAACAAATCAGCGCATTTCGCAAAAGGCCATTAACTGTACGCTATAAGGTAGCCTGTGTGGGATATTTGGCCATTATAAATTTCAGTTGCCCCAGCACTTTTCTGTGACTGTGAGGCTGCCTCCACACTGCAGCATCTGGGAACTCACAACCGTGTCCTTCTTCAGGAGGATGTGATGCTACGCTGTGCTGTGCTGAAATAATTGTTTGAACTCTACGTCTCATTTCGTCTCATCTCCTTCCCTTCCCAGCATTCTCTTTCTTTTGCAATCTGATGCAAACGGCTTATTTGACAATTCCGCAAAATGAGCTTTTTTCATCATGATCATGACTTAGTGGCAACGCGACTGAAAGTAATGGGACAGTGGAATGGGACGGTTTTTCTTTTTTTCTCATTACTATTCCAACGGGACATGGAAAGCATCAAGACCGAGGCACATTTACGCGCAACGAACTCAGTTAATTATGTTGGTAAACGTAGGGCATGCAGGGAGAAGATGCTTGGAGTAAAAAAAAGTATGCAGGAGCATTTCCACTTGGTGTCTTGCCTATTCCCCTACTAACTATCGTTTTTATGGGCTACAGCTTTACCGTTATCATTTTTTATTCCTCAATGGAAACTGCTCGTTCCCGATATTAAAAAAGGGCGCATGCATACGCTCGCATAAAAAATAGAGAGTTAATGTTAATACAGAAAAACGGAGTGTGTAAAGCAAATAAGTGAGCTTATGTGAGAGGCAGTATCATAAAATGCAAAGAGAGCGACTGGAGAGGAGGCTTGTGGCTTTCTCCTTGAAATGAGGTACTATACGCTTCTCACTCAGAAATGGTAAGAAAAAACGGGAACTTTATTTCTTTCCCCTCCTAAGCACAGCTCTTTGACTAGAGAGAGAAAAAGTTTAGAATATAGAGAGAGATACAGCACCAAATCCAGCGTTATGGTAGGCCCTACAATGAATGCATTAGCATAAAACTCCTCTGGATTTGACAGCATTCTGCGGGTTTTCCAACTGCTACTCCCACAATAAAGTTGGGAGAGCGTAAGGGAAAGTTTTTTCCTCTCTCCCAGTTTATTTTTTATGCAACTCCATTTCTCCGTATTTTTAGCACATTTATAGGCCCGCGACTGCATCATTCTGGGATTACGGGAATAGTTATGGTGAAGGTGTAAAAATATGATGATGATAATAATAACGACGTTAGTATGCGTGCTGATGATTTGTGAGAAATTGCCATGATTTATGATGAATCATTTTCATATATTTGCTGATTTTTCAGTGCCAACTTTACATTTTTTAGATTTATATCTCTTTCTATTTTGAATCCTGTTCTTGTCACCACGTAAGCATTATTACTTATACGCGAAAAAAGGAACAGAGATTCATAAACTGCTAGAGAATGCCATACATAGTTGTACTCTCTAGTCCTAAAAATCTGTCACTTATTCTACATTTGGAATTGATTATCCCTATTTTGCTGGAGAAATTATATGAATTCGTGTATGAATCCCCTTCCATTGAGCCGCAATCCAAATCCTCAACATTGATTAAGGAAATCGCATACTTCAAGTGATTACTTCATCTAGAGAGAGTGCGTGCAAGAGACAGTGGTTCCCCTTCCTAAAACTATTTTTTGAAGCGTGAGACGCCCAATCATACAAAACACACGATGATGATGGTGATGCTTTTGGCTAATGGTTGACTGAGTAGGCATATGTTGATGACATTTTCAAATGTTATCTTAGAACGGGTACACACGCTCTTTATTGGGAATCATAAGGTAATAAGATTTCCGAAATGAAGTCAGCACGAAAAAAAACACAGTTTTCTCTCTTCTGGGAGGAGAACCCAACAATCTTCACCTTCGTCTTTCTGCTCCCTTTAGAGGAGAAGAAAATAATAATGTCTCCACCTTTTCCCTTTCCTTGCTCGACTCGACACAGTTTCAAATCTAGGAGCCCCCGAGGCGAACAGGCCACTCACATTCTGATGGGGAATGACGACATCGGTGAAGACAACTTGAAACGGAGGGAGGTAGGAAAAAATTGCTTCAGTAGACGTTCCTTGCAACTCTGTGTGCACAGTAACTACATACCTACTAAACATTCCTTTGCCCAAGTATAGAATGATGAGTATCCTCACAGGCGATAGAACATGTGTATAGAGGGGAAATCTCATCAGTTCTTGGTACTTTGTTACTGGCGCCATCGACACAGAGATGAAAAAATTATATGGAAGCATCCACCATCTCCAAATTTTCCGGGTAACCTCCATCAAAAAACTTTTTTTTCGCTGACGATTACGGAAAACTTTTTTCCTCCACTAACTTTCCCTCGTTTTGGTGAGTCATGAAAAAATGAAAGGCTTCCTTACGCTTTCATCTCTAATGTGCTTCCTGGTGGACTACTACTGCTTGTTATGCACTGTCTTTTATAGATGGAGAGAAAATTAGCTTGATTTGATAGTCTCTCTATCGCCTTCTTAATTCAACAGAAAAAAATCTGTATGGTTCTCATGTCGGCGCTTTCACATTAAGGGATGAAAATGTCTGTGTAGTCGTTAGCTGATCCCTCACAATTCTTTCGAGAGTAGCCCGCCATATACTTACATGACCTGCATTGTTTGAGTGAGGGAGGAAGTTCCGGTAGGAATTTCAAAATCTTCTGCTGACGTCTTTCCTTGCCAAGAAAAATGGTGAAGGGTGATGCTGATGCTTCTCAGAAGGAAGGAGAAAAATCCCTGGAATAAACACCATCCAACCAAGAAGCCTCAATCCCCTCTCCTACTTAACTTAAAGGGCTTGTGAGTGTGAGTAAGTAGAATTAAGTTTTAATGTCAGAAGTAATCATGTATGGTCTCCACTCCTCACCAAAACAAGCATCATGATACGAAACAGGAAGGTCGTATTTATAGGGTATTAAATAGAGACGCCTTCACCAATGCCATAGGCTTCTTTTATGTTGCTACTACTTATATCTGCGGCAGTACTACTTATATACGACTAGTGGATGCTGTTGTTGTTACTCAAGCCTTCATCAATTTTAACAAGCCAAGGCAGCATCCTACTTTTTCCCTCACGCGTTTTTGCACACTGACATTCCCTCAGCAGAAGCATCTCCAGCTCGAGTAAAAGTTATCGTGACCATCATCGCTTGAAAATCAGACCAGAACTGGTATGGTAACAGAGAAAGATTCCCCTTTTTAATGCTTCTCGTAGGGCATTATACTACTTATGAACGCATATAGTGATGTAATACAAAGCCACCAAGTACTACTAATACCTTCTTATAAAGTATCTACTTGTATACGACCAAGTTCAATAAATTTTTTTATTCCGGGTTCAAAAAGCAGTTGGTATTTTATTTGTGGCGAGAATTAAAATTTCTGTAGTAAAATAGTAGTTGTTGTGATGATGGTGAGGTTGATTCGAGCTTTAAAAGCCTTTTGGAGAATACCTTCTTCAATTTTTCCCCACACAAAGACGTGTTTATACATGCTTATAGAGGAGAAACATGAGATGGTATCTTGTTTAGAGCGATCACTGATTTTCCATGTCTCCTTTTGATGAGCACGAGGATTATGGTTTTGGGTCTACTTGTTTCCCCTGTGTCTGACAGCGATGTTCATATCATTCTTGCTGCTGTTCTACTACTCCCTGTGTTTCTTTAGGTACCTGAAGGTCTTCCGTAGGTAATGTGGTACACGAAACCAAAAGGATTTCCCCTCTATTTTCAGGTCTTGAACTATCTCCTCACAAACTTGGTTTACAGCAGCTTCCCCCTATTTTTACTTCCAGCGAATTCCAAAACTTTTTGTTCACTATCACTATTATTGTTTTACTGGGCGTAGGTTGGCCCATTCGTGCAAGTAGTACTAGAACTTTGTTACTTCGGAGAAGGGAAAAAACATAAGACAGTAAAAGTGGAAGTGGAGCAAGACTAAGAATAAGTAAGCAGCAGTAGCAGCATTCTCTTCCTATATCTGCCGTGTGCACTCAATAGCAGAGAAATTTGATCAACTGTGGAGTATACCCAAAGTAGTGGAGAAAGAAGGACTTGAATCGTTCTCGGAAGTTTTTTCTTCAATGTTAAAATACCCATGAGAGGAAGCCACAGAGTTTTGCTTCTCGATGTGATAGCTTCTGGCTTTCTCTGCTCTTTTCCCCCCGAACACACGTACAAAATAGAAGAGAGGAAGAGAGTGAGTGAGTGAAGTAGCGCCAGACGATGTCTGTCGGGTGGTGTTGGGAAAAGAAGATTACAATTTATAACTTAGAATTATATGCGAAAAACCTATAATTATTTATCAAGTGTTGGGAAGAACTGAAAACAAGAGTAAAAGTTGGAAATTATATGGCTTACAGCGAAAAGTGATTCAAACAGATAATTTCGCGTCGCAAAATATGTAGAAGCATATGAATTGTTTCCTGTTTCCCGCTTTCCGTTCGACAAAAAATGAGTTGGGGGATTTTTATCTAATAAACCGGTCCATTCCAAACGCTCATTTTTAACAAGGGAACATCATACGAAATGAAGGCTGTTCACTTTGCCCAATTTTTTTTCTGCTGCTTCTGCCGTGTGCTTACTGTCTGTGAGCATGTGGCATGTCATAATGTGCTGCGGACGGCTTTCAGTTCAGTGGGAAGTTGGAAGCTGAGCGCGGTGCTCTTAGTTAGACTCCCTTTTTCGCAAATCTCTCGGGAGGATTTTTAATGCACGAAATCTGTGCTACCGATAATACTGCTACTCGAAGTGGCACAATAAGTGCTGGGATGGGGTTTCGCTCGCAAAGTAAAAATGATAAATTAAAGCTTTTAGAGGTTAGCGAAATTAGGTTTGAGCATGTTCTCTGGATAACACTGATTTCCACTAAATCCACACACACGTACAGCTTCCTCATCCTTGAGCGAGTTTATATGAAAAGGGAGTGTATTTACTACTTTGAATTTCATTAGCAAAAGACCATCTACGAAAGTGGATTAGTCATTAGGTCTTCATTGTGATTCTTTTTTTCTGCTATGATGAAAGAAATTGACCCTGTAATTAAATATTATTGCTGGAGATGGCCTTTGAAAACCTCATTTTGAAGATGTAAAATGGGTCGCGGTAACCTTGTCACAACGTAAATACCGATTTCTAATTATGTATTGGGAACAAAAATATGACGGAAGCTGCAGGATGATTAATGCTGGAATGGCCTCTAATGGCGAATAATCTACCCTCAATTATGCACATCTCTTGAATAATTATTTCCCTCTTATGAGGTTCAACCCTATCGAATCTCTGATGCATGTCTTATTGCACTAATCAATAGCCTCTTGGGTTGAGATATCCTATTTAATTGGGTCTGGAAACCTGAAATCCTTGAACAAATACATTGAGCAATCAAATGCACATAATTGGGTAAATATTTATCTCACGGATTTCATTATTTTGAAACGGTTCCAAGGACTCACAACTTTGCTTGCAGTTGGTTAAGATAAGAACATAAGCATGATTTGTTTACTCCACTGATTAAAAAATGACGTAAGGAAGGTAATATGAGAAAAAAGCAATTTCGTCTAACGAGCAGGATCCTCCAGGGAGGATGCAGATGACAAGTTGGATGGTAATAAATAGGGAAGTTATCGTCTCAACTACTTAATCCCAAATCAATTATGTATTTCAACAAGTTCAACTTGAGCAAGACTACTATTGCCAAAGGAGGGAAATCGGAGAAAGTGGGAAACAACATTACGATCCTCTGGAGAATTCATTAGGTTGAAAGGAGACAAGATGAGGAGAGTAAGTATGGGATCGTCTGAGAGAACTGCAATCACGGATTTAATCTCTGTCTCTACTTTCAAGTAAGTCCTTAGCAATTTCTTACTGTTTCCTCTAACCCCGCACGGAATATAATGAGCGACATGGGGCGAATGCCAGTTGGATAAAAAAATTGATTGAACGTTAGAAGGTCCCTCTAACCATCCATGCATATGTTTACTAGACCCAGATACGGCAAAATAATCTTCTTAAGACGAAATCGGAAGCTCGCAGGGACACACTGTGGTGCATTATATTTCAATGGCTTCTTCTCCGGAATAGCATACTCACAGTGGCATCGCCACTGCTTTCTCCATGCTCAACCCATATCCTCCGAGTTTGATTCAAAATATTCTGACTACTGTTCTGTTCGCCTTTATTGTTAACTTGACTTTTGGCATTTTAATCCGAAAATAGGCCAACAATGCATGGTCTTCCCGGACGAAGGAGCTATTCCATTCGTGAAAAAATACTTCTTTTTTTTGAGGTACCTTGATATTCATTGTGTTGTATTGTTCTCCACTCGGGATGAAATAAGTAGGAAATGATGAAATATATGAAGAAGAAATATATCTCCTTATACATATATGCCTATATTTTTCCTTCATCGTGCCTTTTCGTTTCTCCGCGGATGAATGTTGCATGAGAAATTATGTAGGAAACTTGGCAGAAGGAATTCAATGTCATACCTACTACCATCACTACGTTGCAGAGAATTGAAAGAGGAAAGGTGGGAAACGTTAAATTTCGCACAGGAAATAAGAGTGTAGCCTCCTCCTCTTCGTAGGAACACATACATTACCCTTCTCCTCATTTTTTTCCTCGATGCGGGGTTTTGTTACTTGCTGTGTGTGAACGTGTCTGAACTGTCACCACTCTTCAGGGTGAGCACAATTCTTAACATTTTTGGTTTACTTCAATGACATTCTTCCAACAAAAAAATTGGTGCCGTGAGTGTGGAGCAATGATCATTACGAAGCGGAAGTAGTCTGCATGTAGTATGAATCGATGAGTCTGTCTGTCTATACGTGTGATAACTTTTGAGCTCTTTAACTGGTTCACTTCCAATCTGGGACCTAAATTGGCAGATTCTTTGCGTTCTGGGCCGGAACTCCATATCGCCTCAGAAATATTTATCAACAGTCGGACTGGTGACAGCTTTGGTTAATTAGCACAAAATAATATCTTGCTTGAAATCTCTTTATCAAAACTGTGCCTTTAAAAAACGTTAGAAAATTTACTTCAAAGAGTCAGAACTCATTTCAGCATTTAGTTTTGAAAGCCTACGGCTTGATTCATTTCGAACTTGAAATACACATTGATAAAGTCATGGAATGAACTTGGTTTCATTTCATTCATAACAACGGTCAACCCCCAATGATTGAGAGAGGATTAATGGTTTTTACATTAAACTTTGTCATATCTCCTACGAAAGTTTTGGAGACATCTGGTTTTGAGATTTAAAAAAATACGTAATTTAGCATTTACTGCATCAGCTTCGTATTTGAGTTTTTTTCTCACAACTTTATTTACCATCATTCTCATTGTTACATTGTAAACCAAAAAAAGTAGGTGAGTTATATGCTGGTTGACGTTGTCAAATAAATTGTTTCTCCTCCGTGCTTAAATTCCAACATTCGGTTATTTTCACTTGAGAAGCATGTTCCCCGACTGGAATGCGGCTTGATGTTTCTCTCTGGTATATTTTGTGGATTAGGATGTTTGTTTGCTGGCTTGCTCATGTCAATTTTTTAAAACTGGAAATGTCCTACTTTCACATCAGCGGAAAGCACTAGCTGCTACTACTACTTACATGAAGCTTTAGGAAATGTTCATATTTCAAGAGTTTCAAATTTCAAACGAAAAGCTGATGGAAATGATTTGCTTCAGATTTCAAAAAGCCTTGGTGTACAATACTTCGTATATTGGACTAACTAACTAACTATTGTAGGGTGGAGTGGAGATTTAAAATAACTGGAGCTTGGGAGAATGATTAATATGATAGTAGGGTAAAGTACGCTTACAGCTTTCTTTATCACTCGGAAACAAAAGAAGTTTCTCCACTTCTACATCCGGTTTGTTTGACAGGGCTGTTGTATCACTGGCGTTCGTGGAGTTGTGTGGGCTGCTATAGGAATATTATGCAAAGTAGTTTTTATTGCAACCATGAAAAGTGGGTAGAATTTATATGGCATGGAAAAGGCTTTGGAGTCATGAAAAATCCTTCCCTGAAGACACTTCATTCATCGAAAATGTGCACAGTGAGAGGAGTAAGGGAGACATTATGATAAAGAGGTTCGACAACGGTGGAAGAGACTAATACGCGAGAAACGCTTTTAAATGCATGATGGCTCCAGTTCCACCAATAATGTTTTACATTGACGGCATAAAAATATTTGCAAGTGTGGAAATGGAACCACTATCCAGCATCATCATAATCATATTATTGCATTCAGAGAGAAGGATATAAATGCACACTTCACGGAGTGAGGAGAAAACAGGCATGGCAAAAAATACTCTATGTGGAATAATAAAGAAAGAGATGGGGGAAGAAAGAGTACTTGACTTAAGTAGTCCGAGACATCTCAGCGGAAGTCCCGAGTTGAAATTACCCCGCTCATCTTCATGTTACTACAGAGCGCTACATGCTACTCGTGAAAAAAAGAGAAACGCGAGAGAAAGTGGGCGAGGAGGGAAAAAGCTCTCTCATTTTTCCAAGGAATATGCAGACAGCATGCAAAACTAATCTGTATATCGTCATCCTCCTTTTACCATGCGATTCTCTTCAATGGATTATTCGTCATTGGGGTAGAATGTAATAGGCATATGAGGTCCCCATCCATTTCATTCTGGAGAGGGAATGGAGGGACAGATAATGCTTTTATTTTCCACATTATGAAGGCAAAACACGAAGAATTCATGAATACAAGTCGATAGTATAAGCGAAATTTATTTCTTGAGCAACGCATCTGGGTAAAGATTATTCAAGGATGAACATTATTTTTTAAAAAAGGGAAGAATATCTAGGAGCAGGAGCAAGACTTTGAAAGGTGTAGTCGTTTGGTAGAAGCAAGCATATGACCTGCAGACGTGGTGGATGCTAGAAAGCTAAAGGGGAACAAGTTTCGAGATTAAGAGGCGTGTAAAGAAGAAGAGTATGAGAGCTTCACATTCATGCTACTTAATGTCGGGAAAATGATTGCTACATTTATGATTTCGAAGAAGTAAGCCGCGTGACCTGCCTTTTGATTTGGACAGTTATGATATGACATCCATAATGCAATGCATAAAATTAAATGGTTCTACTGATAGATTGCCCCTTTCCTGACCAAAGGACAATCTCGTCCGACAAGGAGAGAGCAATATTGTGATGCAGAAACGAGCGCCATGATTACGGGGCCTATGTCTAATTATTTATTCATACATACATACGTATGCATGTTGGTCTTCTCGATCTTATATGAATGGTTAAGTAGAGAAAACTTCCTCTTCCACCGTTCCATTTTACTCATTGCGCGTCTAACATCTTGTAAGAAAAGATGAATAGATTTGTAGTTATGTCGTCACATTTGCTGGCAGCAGAAACTTTGGCAAAATTAGGTAGTTGATAATGGCTG
This sequence comes from Tyrannoseira gladiata, assembly GCA_027744355.1. Taxonomy (NCBI): domain Eukaryota; kingdom Metazoa; phylum Arthropoda; class Collembola; order Entomobryomorpha; family Entomobryidae; genus Tyrannoseira; species Tyrannoseira gladiata. The sequence continues at coordinate 28,389 of JAHZNH010000335.1, forward strand.
ACAGCGCAACTCAACTCATATGTATTTCAGAGGTGCAACTCGGCAAATAAGGAAGCTGCCACAAAACCAAAATCCTAATGTGGTAACGACCAATCTCGCTATTTATAGATGGGCTACAAATTGGCACGGCACGTATGTGATGCATGTAAATACATAAAATGAAATCCTAGTTGATCTTTTTGCAGCAGTAGAAGAACTTCGCAGAGAAATCCATTTACTACTCCATACTTACTGAGATATGGGATCACTGAATTTCTAACCCTGAATTAGGTGAATGGTAATGTGTAATAAATGGTTATGGCTTATAAATGGATTTCATTTAAGTACCTCCATTAGACAAGTAAATACCTGGTTCGATTCTGTAGCTTAAAATACTCATGCCGATCCAATATTTCGACGCTGCGGCTGTCTCACAAAGTTCGAGGATTTTCAGTACAGCAGTTAAAGTTATGGATGAAAAAATAAGTTGTCACAGTAGAAATTTTTCACATGTAATTTTGTTGGTCACATTTGTAAGTTCGATGACTATGATCTGTATTGAGTTGTAAGCACAACGACAGGCACTTGTTATTTTCATATTTCGGTATAGACTGTTAATGATAGATTTTTCAACAGATATGGCTTAAACCCGTGGGTTATAATATCAAAACCCGAACCCGCGGGTTTAAACGGGTTTAAATGGGTAATAATGGGTCGAAATGTGCGCAGCATATAGTCTCACTTGCGTTATAGTGTATTTCCTCGTCCTTTTAGTTGTTGACGTGAAGTTTTTGACTCATGACTCAAGTTCGAATATTATACATATTTGGCCGCTGTAATAAATCTAACACCTTTCCTTTCAAAATATATATAACATATCAACAATAATATTGGGATGTAAAGCAAAACAATTATTACAAACTAAATAGCATTTTGAACATTTGGGATTTTCACCAGCTTTTGATTGAAAATTGACATTTTTCAGGATGATTGCATCCGTATGCAGTCATTTTCTAATGTAGCTACACGAAGATGTCGAATTTACTCAACGGTTACACTCTACAATGTAAAAAAAGATAGGTTTCCGTTCTGCCCGTTAAAACCCAACTTTTTAGTGGTGGGGAGTACCCGTTAAAACCCGTTATAACCCACTACCCACTTTGGCCCGTTTAAGCCCAGAGCCATATCTGTTTTTTCAAAAATTAAATTAAGACTATACAGTAACTTGCGTATTGCTTATCATTTTTAATGGTGCTTGTGGTGGGTTATTAGGCAGCATCACTGACTCAATGAATTTTTTGCAGCGCTTTTGAATTTCTAATTTATCACGACGATTGGATGACGCATGCGAATTCTTTTGTCTCTCCCGTAGTTTTATCTTAGGAAGGAAGGGATGAGAAGCATTGTTGCCGGCAGACTCGCACTCCGAACCAATTAAAAATAATTGTGATATTTTATCCCAAGCCTTCACTATTTGGAACAACATCATCTTCACGCTTCATTTGCACGGAAAGTGAAACTAAATAAGCGAAATTTATACGGCTCGAAAGCCATTTGTGACCAAGCACAAATTCGCTTCGTCTTTCGGAATGTGCCGATCCTGCAAGAGGAACTGTGCGCAGAATCGAGGGTAACGCTGGTTTTATGGTCTTGAAGGATTGAAGGAAAAGGGAATGAAAATGGAATGAAGGTTTCTATGGTTAATTTTCATTCCATTTTGCTTTCCTCGTGCTTTCGGTTTCCTTTCCTTCGATGCATCTATGGTTCCTCTTTGCGTCATTTTCCTTCGCGTTTCACGCCGATCCAAAAGTTGAGCCGAGCTCAACTTTTTCTTGAAGGATTGGCAAAGCAACGTTGAAATGCATTGCGATCATATGATCATAGCTTTGTTTTGTTGACAAAGAAATCAGATGCTTTTATGGTTTCAGCACTGTTTCGATGAAACGCAAAACAAAAGGGAAGGAAACCAGCATGTTTTAAAAATACTATAGAACCCTCGAACGAAATGATCCCGAAATGGTGACTGAAGGAAAGGAAAAGCGAAGGGACCATAGAAAAAGCGTAAAATTTTAAAATACTACTTGAATTGAAGAAGTAACGACTTGGACTGTAATTGTGGAGTGTGATGGAGCGCAGACAAGCCATAACACGGCAAATGTAAGTATTAAGTATTCAGTATTGGACATTGTTTTGAACCAGATGCCAAATCAACGGAAAGCGAATTTTGGTCACATTTTATTGAGAAGTTATGTACTGAAGCATAAAGCAATAGCATTAGTTCAGGCAATTCATATCACCAAGGACATCAATTTTGAATGATGGTATAGGCATATCTGTCACGTATACAATCCAGCATCATCTTTTCAATCGATATATTTTTCGAAGTCGCCTCCCTCGCACGTTGGTGTGTTTTGGCTGCCTACGTAAAAAAATTCTAAATCAAGATAATACTGTCTTTTAAGCACATTTTCTAAAAATTGGCATGCTCATCGTTATAAATTACGATAACAGCACAACATCGAAGAATAAGCACGCACCGGGGGAATCTGCATAAATAAAAAATCAGCGGGGTTATTCAGAAAACATTGGGTACTAGGCGTAACGTTGGAGAGCAGGTACATCCTATGGTATTCTGGTCATCGTTGGAAGTCAAAAAACAAGGACATTTTCACCGATAACATGCAAAAGGAGGAGAAACTTCATGACTCAAACTGGAAATAATGACTTTGATGGAAGCAGCAAATGAAAGTTTAATGAGAAGGTAAGATAGTGAGACCCAAGTTCTCCGCCAAATTCCACCGATTTTGCAGATGGACGGTGCAAAACTTGTGCCACGTTATTATTAATATTATTGCAAGCAAAAACATCGACCTAATGTTTTTTCAAGTAGGTATTTGACACAATTATCCCTACACAAAATACGTATTCATGTCGATAATTCGGCCACGAATGCTATCGAGCTCGTAAAAGTAACTTCATTGGACTTGTAATTGTATCTGTCGTTTATTCACATCCACCAAAATTCAGATTTCAGGACCTTTCTGTCGGTTTTAAATGCTATAGAGTCTCGTGGGTCCCCACGGACGTGCTGTTCCTCTCGTGCTATCAATTTAACTACCTTTACACATAGTAGAATTGTAGACGACAATAGTAAGCCATCTTAATATTTATGACCCGTCAAATTGTGGACCTATATCTAAGCGTGGGTCACTAAAATAAACGTTAACCATTATCTACATATTTAAATGATGACTGGTTAAGTAGATACTGCCATTTGGACGTTGTCATTCCACTCGCGTTACTTCTAGCATTCGCAGGTAATAATAGATTTTGCTTTAATAAGTTTAGCCAACCAACATACAGGACATTTGGGAGCGGCAAGGATGTTATATAAATTATGAATAATGCGACATACATATATTTTTTCCAGACGGGTTCGCTCAGTCTGACGGAGTGATGTTTGTTACGCCAAACGTTTTGCGTAATTTGTATTGTAATCGCTGAAATTTTCCTGCATTAGCAACGGATAATCAACCAAAGGACTGAGAATTCACTCGAACTACAAGAAAGGAGATATTACTACCATTTGACATGCCACGACATAAGTGGTAGATCAATTTAATTTTTTATTGCTGGCTTTGAACCTTACCCCCAAAGTAATGAATAAATATGCATGTGCGCATTTACCGTGAAAAATGCCTCTGTTAGATCAAACATTAAGTAATTAGTCTTTCACAAAAAAAGCTCTCTGACTTTTACAAGTTGGTTCGTGCACAAGCTCCACTCAGGATAAGCCCATCTAGAGTCGGCCTATTTTGCCCGGGTGTAACAACAGAGCACTATACCTACGCATGGAGACGGCCTGAATTTTAATGGACATGCAATCAAAAAATAATAATTCTTCGTGTTTTCGCTCTGATTCCCTTTGATGTCTTTCAAACTTTAAAGGGTGCCATTAGAGGCTGCAAAAAAACTATTTGTGGGCATTTTTTAGTCGGAACAGTTATCGACCGACACAGGCATTTCTTCTCTTCCCTTTGCTCCATTTACCATTTTGACAGTGGCTTTCCAAACGAACGAAGAGCTGATTTTCCTCAACGCTGTATGCACCTTCTTCGTCCTTAAAGCTCGCTTATGTACTCGTACTTCACACAGTAATCCCTGAAAGACTGGACAAAAAAAGTTTGTGAGTGGTTAGATGCTGGGGAAAAATATCCACGAACTCAAGACTCAAATCCCTTTTATTAGATGTCTGCACAGCAGTACTATCCACAATGCATCAATGCCACTAACTTTCCTCTGTCAAAAATAATTAAATCACGGAGCCCAATATTGTATAGTTTTGTTCTCAAGAAGTTTTTTTTCGTCATTTTCATTCTAATCATATTATAGTACATGTCTGATAGAACCTAGTTTCCCTACAAGAAGGAAAGTTGACCGAAGTGCTGGTGGTGAGCAAGAAAGAAATTCGTTTTCGCCATCCATGCCAGAAGTACATTTCTTTCTCCATTTCTTGTTTTCTTTCATGTTCGAAGAAAGGGCACGCCAAAAAGTTGCACATGGTGCTTTACTTACACACAGTAGGCATTATACATTTTATACGCTCTTTTACTCGTGCAAGTCACCATCCAACCCATTGTGCGCTCTGGCACGAGCACTAGCTAGAAAACCAGCACCAGTCAGCCAACCAGCCATTTAATGTAGTAGTAGTAGGAAGCTAAGCTATTTCATTCCTTCGCTGTTTCTGGATATACGGACTAGAGAGGGGGAAAAGGAGTATAATAATTCCAGCTGCAGTTTTTTTTTACCTCTTTTCACTTCACCCATGGCTCTGTTTTTTTTTCTCCATAGGAAGGAAACTGTTTGGGAGATAATGTGTGTGCCCGGGCCTTCCAAAAGTCGTACATATTTTTTTACTTCTAGTATTTTTACAGTGCACAATCATTCCTAGAGCTTCTCCTACTACAGCAGCCACTCCTTCACATCACATCTGTATAGTTTCAAGGAAATAAGGCAGCAGTCTCAGAATGAGGGGGAAATGTGTATATCTATACTTATAAAGGTCTTTTTGTATGCTTAATATGAACTTTGAGAAGTAGTCCAGGCTAGGTGAAGGAGATATTCACTCCTTCATTCCCTCACGCGAGTCTTTTATATGCGCCAAGAAAAACCTGGTGCATGGCCTTATAGAAGGAAATGCGAGAATTCTATGTTTTCAAATATTGATGAGGATGGTCTTATTGATCTAATGCGTCAAGGAAGTCTTCCTCCCTAATTTCTGAGCAGGATAAGGAAGGCACACTCGATTTTCTTCTTCCTCTTTTCTCCAGAAAATGAAACAAGTTTCTACTTTTTCCTTGAACTAAAAGTCAACCTCATGGCGAGCCTCGTACTACTACTACGAGTTTCAAAGGATCTAAGTTCCTCTTTTATTTCGAATGCAAAATACGATCGCCCATAAATGGATTTCCATTTGGGGGTTAAGGAAAAAAGTCAAACGGACCAAGGCTTAACATGAAAACTGGCTGTCACTACAAGGGTTAGAGGAACGCCATGTCTCTTTCTCTTCCAGGAGTTTTTTTTGTTTGCTCAAATAACACGTAGGACGCCTCGATATAAATAAAGGCAGACGAGGAGGGAAGGAGGATTAATGGAAAAGAAGCATTCTTTCACCCCTCTATTCTGGACCTTGTGTATATGGGGGAGAGGTGAAAGTGTAGAAAAAAAATCAATATTCCTACTTTTTTTTACTGCATGCTTACAACTTACTAGCTACTACTACTTCTACTACGACCAGAAATACTTCATCTACACCTACAACAACGGCGACGGCTTTGTGCGCGTAAGTCTTTATTCACGATAGTCAGCTTAACTTTGTGGTCCGGCCTGAAAAAGGCGATTTATTATTGGAACTGATGCACTTTTTCCTGGAGTCGGAGGAAAAGTGACTTGCTAATACCACGCTTTCTTCAAAGACAGGAAAGGGGCGAGAGACATGCAACTCCTATATCTTCGCTTCGCTCTCTCGTTTTTTCATAATGTGAAACTAATCCTGGAATGACAAACCTCCGGAATGGCGTTTCCATACTACAATATTTTTTATTCACACATGGCACAGCTTCCTCCCGAAGATGGAGGAATGAATACTTGTGTGTGTGTGTGTGTGTGAATGATATGGCGATAATGATACGATATGATAATATGCATATACATTCATAGGAGGAAGTGAAGTGAGAAAGTGTGACTCGACTTCGACTGACTCGTCGTTCTGGTATGGTGGCGTACGTATTTACCACCACACTATCGTATTTACTACTACTACTACTATTCCGACTACTACTTACTACTCGTTTGACGACGATCATCTATCAGCTGAGTATATTAAGAATGGCTTTTACCTTTTCCTTGCACCACTTTCCTCGCATGTTTACTTACACTTACTACTATTTCCTTTCTGCATGCTTCATTTTCTCCGGTGCTTTTGAGGGTGAAACAAACGCCCGAAATCATGCAAACATTCGGAACTCCGGCTTGGCTAGTAGTTCCCTCCAAGAACTGATCATATTCCTTCCATACCATTCGATTTTAAGATAGTGGAATTAAGGGAAGAGTGACAGTTCATGCTGATGAGATAAGTAGTCAGGAGAATACAGCACCGGACAGACGAGTTGCATAAAAACGCAAAGTCATAAGCTCATAAGTTGTTTGGAAGGGAAAACCCTCCAGTGTAAGGCATCAACTTCCTTGCAAAAGAGCCTTTTTGCATTGTTTGAGTTGCAAAAAAAAGGAATAAATTCGAATGCTACTGCAACTGCCGATAAAGAAAGCGATGCACGAGCCGAGATAAATGACATGGTTGGATTGAGTCTCAAGAATGGAGGAAAATCGGGGAAACGACATAGATATTGGAGGGGTTGCATCAGTGTTTTCGTGCTCGAAAGATTTAAGTACTCCTATTCAAGCATCATTTACAAGGGCTGTGTAGGCAGTAAGTAGGAGCAGTCATAATATCTTCTCCAGAATGCCATAATTCCAAGGGGAGTAAAAGTCGTCGCAAAATTTCGCTAAAAACATGCAATACAATCCCCGCTCGAGGATAAAAAAAATAAGCTGCTGGCTTGAGTGTGAGCAATTTGGGATGGCGATGTCACATTACAAGACATGGCATGGAAGACAATCGATAGCAATAATCAATCATAAGAAGAATTATCCCCAATTTACTCTTCACTCAAGCTTGTCGTACACTCCGATTTACAGAATAAACCGTGCGGGCTAGGCTGGCTGACCAGTGAAAATAATTTCTTTTTTTTCCGGATCGGCAGAGATCAAAGGACTTGGACAGATTTGTTGATTGTTTGCAAATGCTCTGAGCACTTTTCCTTTCTCGTTATTTTGAATTTGTGTGTCGGAGCGAAAGTAGCTTGCTTCGTGGCGTGCAAAAAAAATTTCATGAATGAGATAACGTAGGTACGGCAAATCTAATGATACGATGGATGGAAGAATTCCTGCTCGTACATACTTAGGTGTGGTTTTTCAATGGATGAGTAAAAGCATTTCATACTTAGTTCACAACTTTTTTTACTACTCCCTTTGCGTTGGTGGTGGTGGTGATGCGTACGTATTGCATTACCTAACGGGGCAAATGAGCAAAGGAGGAAAAAAATCGGTAAACATGATCGATAGAGCAGACAGGCATTCAATTGAAAAAAAGCGAGAGAAAAGAGAAAAGGACTCACGTGCTCTTTCCTATTCGCGTATTTGTCAAGTGTGATGATGATCTCTATTCCTATTCTATGGAAAAAAAGATTGAGATGAGATGAGTCGTTGGAATAGGTAAGTGGAAACTTCTCAAGGATTATGCGTGGGCTGATTTTGATAGTATTTTTTACGACAAGCAATAGAAAAGACAGAAAAATGATAACTGACCTAACAACTGCAGCTCTCAGAAGGTTCCTAGAGTTAATGCACTAGGTTAATGAAGAGGAAAACTCGTAGACGATTGAGAATAAATTGTTTTTCGACAGAATTTACTGACTTGAGCAAAAAGAGATTAAGAGCGTTACAGTTATCGACAAGAATGAAACTCTTTAAAAAACTTTGGTTGACCGACCGACCGACCGACTTCACCGATACAAAGAAATGATTGATGTCTGGAATGTCAAGTCCTTCCACTAACGAACAGGTCAGATTGGAATCGATTTTTGTTTGTTTGTCGCACAATAAAAAAAATGGAATAAAGTGGGAGTAATGTGGGGTTGAAGGAGAATGGTGAAAGTTGTTCCACACAAATCCGGAAAAAAATTAGATGAGAAGAGAAGATGTGTGACGAAGGAATGAAGAACAGAGTTGAGTGGAACAGGAAGTATTAGTCAAAAGGTGAACAATTGTGTTATTATTATTATTACTCTCGACTGTCTTTTATCGGTTCTTGAAAAGTAATACTTCAAAGGGAGGAAGTGGATTCCTCCCGCTTCGGATTTACTTTTAAAAGGGTGAGGGTGACTTCAACAGTTTCATGAAAAATCTAGGATCAAGTAGAGGGACACAGGATCCTCCAGGAGGGAAAACAAAAAAAAATTCCTTCGAGGAAGAAGAGAAGAGAGGAGTAAAAAAATGGTTTTTGTCGGTGTTCTTCCGCCACTGTATTCTAGGATTATTTTTTCTCCTGATTAAATTTTCTTTCCAAGAAGGAAGGAATAGTGTTGTCCGTTAAAATATACTTTGTTTATTTGAAGGGGTAAAATCTCGTATTTAAATGTATGTCTCAGAGGTAATTCACACAATGAGGAAGGAATAATAAATGGACCAAGAAAAAAAAGAAGAAAAAATTGTTTGTATCGTGTGTTCACTCTTGTCTTCTTTGTAAGTGTGTATCGGTATCAGATGCGGTTTTGTCTACGGGTGATAGCCTTTCTCTCTATCTGTTCGGTCTCTTTCAATGTTATGTTTTGACTAGCACTCGTGTGCTCTGTTTTATACTTTCTGTGAACGAGGGAAAGCATGAAAAAAAATGAGAGAGACTTTTACTTTTCGGAGAGCTGATGATTCCACCAACACAGCCACATACGTACTAGCAATGCTCCCCGTTATGCCATGGGGAGAGGTATGAAATGAAGTGGCGGAACCATGCTGCACCGTAAAAAAGTCTATGTGCTTCTATAAGGCGAGCCCGCAAACACATCACGAAATCACCCATACAGTCAGGGAAAAACACTAGACAGAGCAAAATCTTTCACTGTTTCGTATAGGCTTATTACAACTTATCACTCAAGCCATATAGAAAATGTCGATACAGGTAGGTAGCTCCTCTTAAGCTAGGCTGTGTGGCTCTTATGTCTGTGAAGCAGTTACTAGCTTGATCAAAATACCTCTGCTTTAATTCCTTTTCTAGTGCAGCACAAGAGAACTTCACTCAGTCAGGGAATTTTCGCGGAACTTGATCTTCCCAGTCAGAGATGATGATGATGATAGTAATAATATGCAGAGGAATCTCTCTCTCTCTTCATGTGCAATTATCACCTCTTTCAATTATTTTCTCCCACTTTGAAAAAAGCATCTCGAAAAATATCATTTTTCATACATCAGTGCATACAAGCGTCATTCAGGATTTAAATACCTGATGGCCTAGTATAAGGCTTGACTTGCAAAACCTTATATGGCTTACTGCGAAAAAAGGAGCGTAGTAGGAAACCTCCTAATTTCTACTACAGCAGAAGCACTGGCTGACTGTTGGTCTTCATATTTATTCGCTTCTTCTTTCCCCTTTCCTCATTTATGTATTTACCGATGAAAAAGCAGAATCAAAAGAAAGGCAGAACGAAACCAGCAGGAGTTGCAGTAAGTTATTTTTTTCTCGTGAAAAAGGGTCCGTACTTGTCCTTGTACAAAGGAAGCATTGCAATAAAAAAAGTACGAAGCCATGTGTTTGAAAGAAAAACAGAGTTGGAAAGATTCAGAGCGCAAGGCATTGCCACACCACACCACATGTATGCATACAAAGTTTTTTAGACTTGGTTGTGTGCCATGAAAAACTGCACTGCAGCCAAGCCAAGCCAAGCCAAAATGCCTCTCTCGCATGGAAAATATAACTTCCGAGCAAAAGGGATGGGCTATCCTGTCAGTATTTTTAGCATTGGGCTTTCCATGGCAATACAAACTGTACTATTTTAAGACATTTCTCTCATGCTTTCATTTAAAAAAAAAACTCTCCCTTTTTCACTTTATTGCTTCGCTCCGTCCTCCACGAGCATTTCCAGTGAAAAAGGCATCAGGAGGAGTAGGAAGGGAAAAATGTGTGTCCCGTTTCTTTCTTTGTCACCTCGTACAATTCTTAATGCTGCTGCTTTCTCAGCCATTCCCAAAAATGCTTCGTTTAAAGGTTCGCCTCTCACGAGGGAAGTCCCTTTCATGAGCTTTGCTCAGCAAAAGCTCTAATGATGGAGAGAATGGGCTTAACCAGAAAAAAATGTGCTAATGTTGCAGCTTACGATGTTTTCATGCTGGAGCGGAGAAAACAACTGCGTAACGTGTGTTCGTTCCTTTATTAAAAATTAACTTCTTCTTCGCAACTTAACGGTAAAAATAGACATCCGCTGCATTAAAATTAAAGTGGAAGGGAAGATAGCCCCCTGGCATTGAATATACTACTTCGTCTTAAATGGTCAGAGGTTCGAAGACAAGACATGACATGACAATAAACAACCATGAAAAAAGGTCGCAATTTATTTATTTTGATCAGACAGCTACTAGGAAATAAAGTTATGAGGTCTATATTCAATTAAATTTCTCAAAAATTATAGGGTAAAAGTTTAGTACTTTAGATTTTTCACGACTTATGAAAATGCTATTTCGTGTCAGAGGCAATGCTCAATAAGCAATGTATTGCTCATGCAATTTCTACCTGGCGCTTAGTTTTGCCTACCTTTCCTTTTTTTGCGTAGGTAGCTCATATTTATGCAGTGACATGATCTCTCTCGTTGGCTCGTCAAAAAAAAACTCGTGGAGGAGTGAATCCTCTCTGCTTGACAATGTATTACTATGATGCTCAAGTGCTGTTGATTTTTTGAAATCCTACTTGATTTCTCCTGTTTACTTACCTGCAAACCTCTCACGCCTCTCAAACCTTTTTCTTGGCTTTCACGAGCAGTCATGTATGTATTCCGATTTGCATGAGTGTGTACATCGCACCAGACCGTAGGAGTTTGTAGTCCTGCCTTATTTGCATTCACATAAAAAGTCCCTCGTTACATTAATTCACATGAGTTGTTGGGACATTCCCCATAAAAAATATCGAATCCTCGAGTGAATCCGCCTCAACCTAAGAGACTCACAGGAACTATTTATGACCGTCGAGTGCAATCCACGAAAGCACCTCTGTAAAAAGTCGGATCATTAATTTTCATCCATTCATGAGCTCGGGAATTGTCACTAAATTAAGGGATTACCGTTTGTTCTCTATTATTGAAAGCAAACAATTCATGCAATCCTGTGCATAGAATGTTGAGCTGCTCTGCAATAATAAATGGCACTGTTACTCCCGCCTTGATATTGCTACAGAGTTTTTTTTTCACTGTCGGAATTGCAAGTAGGTGAGCCAAGCTCCAGTTTTGCGACAAACGAGAAGCCAGTCCATAGTAGAAGAACCGAGAGTACTACGGACTAGGCAGCTCTTTATTGCATCTGTTACGTCAGAAAGCTGAAGCAATAGGAAAACGTGGTCATGGCCATGCATGGCAAAATTAATGCAATATATCTAGCTCCGTTTAGATCTAGTAGCGGAGCTTTACATCCATCTTTGTTATCCCAGGCTATCCGGTCTTAGTTTCGGAAATGGGACTCCAGCACAGCGGCCTCACTCCCAGCAATTTTTTTTCATACGGTAAGCCTACTACGTGATTGCCTTTTGCAATCTACCTACTATACATGTCTAGTTAAGGCTCTTGGATGCCTTGCAGTTTGTTGTGAAGCACATATGAATGTTCCTTTAAATCTTACGACCAATTTTTCCCGACCTATTTCATCCTGGGTACTCCACTTCAAATGAAAAGGTGCTGATGACTAACTCGAGCTTCATTTTTTATTTATAATTTTACTTCACAATTTTACAATCCTCTCGAGCATTAAGTGAAACTTCGATTAAATGGATTTAGCAGCACAGACGTAACTGATAAACTATTTTGTTAATGAATAATTCGTCTGGATTCTGTTTCTTCAGATTTAAATTTAATTTTCGCTTTCATGGATGCAATTTCCATTTTCCCGTACGAATGATTGGATTTCCCTCTTTCGGTCCATGTCGCATCGCAATTGTTTTTGTAGTACTGTAGGAACGCAAACATACTCTAGCGGAATTGTGTTTCAGTATATACCATAGTATAGCTGGGATCGTTTTTGAGTGGCTAGTTCAGACAAGGATTTTCGACGACTATTCCGTTAAATTTTTAAAATTGTGTGTTGGTGGCCGCACACTTCGAAGTAACCAATGACTGTCCACCAGAAATCAGACTCCTACAAATACTTACTGAGAAGATAAATATTTTGGACGTGACTTCCATACTTATGGTCATATAAACAGGATGTAGTTTCTATTTCTGGAATACTTCTTCAAATGGCTTCTCGAATAGCAATAGGGAACCTGACTCCCAAAATTCATCTGTTCATGCATGACTCAAATTCTGCACCATTTTTTACCTTTGTCATGATACGACTGCATGAAAATCCCACTATACTTTCTTCCCGCGTTGTACTCTATATCGCTTTAGTGGAAACTTTTCTCGCGAATCGTGAAGAGCACTTTTAAAGTTACACGCTCTTTTTTATCATTTTCCGAAAAAAGCAGAATTACATCGCACTTACTTCGTCTCTTTCCCGAGATAAAAAGAAGCAATCTCTATGTAATACGACTTCTAGTTTTCTGGTTTCAAGGTGAAATTTCCCTACTTGGAACATCAAAAAATGGATCCGTAAGTTGAGAAGCTTTCCCTAGAAGGAATGCTAACTCCTTTAAAGCTACTTAAAATTCAGGTAGGTTCTCACTCAACAGAAAAATTTAGCTGGGGCTTCTATTTTCCGGGCAAATAAGTATATTTTTCTCCAGTTTACCTGAATCCTGTTTTCACTCTTCTAGCCTCTCATCAATGCCCAGGGGCAATTTACCTCCTATGATTCTCACGTTCCAGTTCGATGAAAAATCTTGCCGTTCACGATGATGATCACTAAAGAGAAAGTCGCCTCCGTCATCCCTACTCCGTGTTTTTTCTGCTAAGGGGACAAGTGGAGTATTACTTCCAGCCATCCGTGCTTGTTATCTATATATGTTGCATAATATCAGTTCTTCAACCAATTTATATACTTTCCTCGTCCGCGATGCCTGGAGTAAAGTAAGTCGTGCATATGCGAGATAACACCTTTGGCTTGTCTGAAAGCAATTTGGAACTTCGGTTATATTTTTTCCTGCTTCTGAATCATCTAGGGAAATAAGATGTAGATATTTCTGGGAGCCTTGACAAATACCGGGGAACTAATACGCTTTCGTTGTAATCCCAACCACGATGAGCGATGGCTGGCTTTTTTCCGTAAGCCGACACAGAACATGAAATACGTATTAATTTCAGACTTTGTATCTATCTTCTGTTGCTAAGCAGGATTTGCCAAAGTTTCTCAGACGCAACTTTTTCGCCGACATCATCTGACCGCACTGTCAGCCTCACT
>JAHZNH010000336.1:0-10220 GCA_027744355.1 Tyrannoseira gladiata
ATTGAACTGTTCCATTTTGCTAGAGTGGATGTGGTTTGGTCCAGAAGTGATAATTTAATTACATTTGAGGATCTGAGAGTGAGTAGATCCCGAAATATTCCATGAAATACCAGAGAAAATTCTGGACCACTCTGCTTGCGGTTTGCTATTCCGGGAAATGGTGATTTCGATAACAATTAAGAATGTGAATTAATAAACTTAAGATTAAGCTAAAAATACGCAAAACGAAAGGAAACGTGGTATGTCTCTCGTATCCCATGAAAAGTTCGGAATGTGCAACAGTTAATTTTATTGCGAAATACATAAATACACACGTATATTTTGTAACATTGAAAAATGACTTTTGGATCATCGAAACAACTTATGATTCAATAGGCTCTGAAAAATTCAAATTAATGTGAGAGATGAACTGAAGAAATCGTCGCATTAAGAACCGACATGTCCAAATTATGTCAGGGCACTGTCACTTTCTCCGAGGGCAAATTTCTCATTAGTCATCAGATCAGCCTCGCATTAAAGCCCAGTTGCAACATTCAATGCAAATGCAGCAGCAGGTTTTTCGAGCAAATAATAAAAAGTGAATTTAAAATTACATTAATAATCGCTCTCATGATGTCATTACGTAAGTACATATTTCAAGTTCTACTAGCTGTCCTCTGAATTGACCAGTTTTAACATTTATGCGGACTGATGTGTTCCTGTTCCCTTCGATGATGGTATCAGCTTTCCGTGCCAGTTCTGGGTGCACTTCATTCCAGATATCAAATTCTCTAATCCCGGAGGACTCCAAGTCCATGATGACGACATGCACTCCGCGAGATAATCGTTTCAAAACATCATCAAGAATTCAGACTACATCCCCAGACAAACTGCTCGAGCTTTGACTCTTGGCCAGGGAATAATGCATCAGAGAAAATTCGAAGAGATTTGCATGCATGACATGCTCACTCCTCTGCTCCGATCTTCTCCCTCCAGTGAACAAATCTCTTTTGATATGATATCGTAAAGAAGAGGGGGCAATGGAATATAATATTTCTTCTTCTTCTTCAAAATTCTGATCTGGAATGCACTGCCCAGAGTTGGTTAGTCAGTCCATTGCATTATCATCTTTCCTGTGGTTTTTGTCCTCCTGTCAGTTTCCTCTCTTGTTACACATCTCAGCGTCCGGAGAATTTCGAGAAGGGTTCAGGTTCAAAAAAGTTAAGTTGACTTCATGAGCAAGTGAGTTTTTTTCCTTAATCCCAATCGTTGTAGTAAGCAGTAGTGGGCTGGACTCATGGAGTACAAGTACCCGGAGGCTGGCAAAAAAATATTGTTTAACACCGCAACTCCTGTTAAGATTGAAAGTGGATGTGATGATGCAAGGTTGCATGCATACATATTAAATAGACTTTTGATGATGTGCTCACTGCTTCTCCTCTTCATTTGATACAATTTTTTAATCCATTTCTTATGCTTCACACCACGCAACATTGAGCAATCGAGCGACGGGGAAAGGGAGATTGGTTTGGGGAGTGAGTGAGTGAGTGAGCACTAAGCAAGGGAATGTATATCAATTCATTATTATTTTTTCGAAGAAATTCCCGATGATAAAACATCAGATAGGTTTTTTTCTCAGGAAACATTTCAAAATCGCTGGAGGGACATAAGATAATGAAAAGCTCGGAAGGCGGGTGGGTACATGCGTAGGTAGGTGGTAGATCGAGAGAGGTAGTCATTCGGTGGTGGTGGTGGAAATGAAATGCACGGAACTCACGAGAAGGGCTACTTAGCTTGTTTGGCGAAAATTAAAGACCATTATTTTTTATTGGACTTTCAAAGAGATGTAGATTAGCTGAGGCTCATTATCATAATAATTTTTCCCCTCTGAAAATTAGTCAAGAGACAGAGTCCCACAGTAGAGGAGGTAAGAAGTAAGACAATGTATTTATGCAAGTATTGCGAGAAGATTGTTTTGGAGGAAATGAAAATGACTGACGATCGAATCACTGCCACCATCATCCCCACCTCCGCAAAAGTGATGCGAGTCATTGAAAAGGGATAAACCGTAGCCCGACAAAATTTATGCGTTCATTTGTCTCTAAAAATGGGTAAAATCTCCAAAAAGAATGGGTGTAATGGCCGCTCTCATTTCCCAATTATTCCGCTCCTCATCCAAAAACACGGGACAATGAGCGAGTTGACTAACACTCTTGCTCGACTCCATATCCATGTACAGCAGCAAATTACTAGAATGAGAATGATGCTATGGCGATGGCAATGGTTCGGTAGTGACTTCCGGAGAAAAAAAACCTAACAAATCCATAGTTCTCTGAAGTAATCTCTGCAACTACATCTTCCTTTCTCGCCGACTCGGCTGATTTATAGGACAAGATTTTCGTGTTCAGGGCAGAACACAGACTTTATTTCGTTGTTTTACTCGCACTAATAACAATTATCGTAGGATCGTCTCCGTATCGTTCCATCATCGCTCTTTCTTGTGATTATTGGCTTTATTCGTCTAATGATCTCATCTCCATCGGGATTGAGTAAGTACGATGGATCCTATATAAGCTCCAGGTTTATTTACTTACAGGTTCTACTTACTTCTTCTGATGAGATGTGACTCACTTTAAAGGACAGAGAGATAAATTAGTTTAATGATTGTCCGGATTCGATGTCCAGAATCGGAGCAGCTTGCTTGCCATTCCAATTACAAGAGTGGCTACAACTACAAGAACTACTTACATACTTACTTATTTAGTGGTTGACGGATGCTTTCGCATGGCCACAATGGGCACTCCTCCTATTACCCAGTATCATTGCTGATAATCAGTGGCCACGTAATAACAATAATAATCGTTTTCCAAGCTGTGAAACAAGTAAAAAAGGAAAATTTTCCCTGGTTAATTTCGTCTAATCTGGGAGAAGTTTTTTAGTTGTGTGAAGGATCCAAAAGCTGTCTTTGGCAATGCGAATGCCTCTGCTCACCTTTAGGAAATCGGAGGATATAGGCCTGAATCTGAAATGGGAGAAAAATAAATTAAACTGGGGTGAGTAGTTAGTGTCTCCTCTAAACACATGTAATAACATGGTTGCAAACCAAAGTTTATTCGTTTTTGGACTTAATGGCAATAATGAAAGGTGAGGATTTATTGGAATAGGCTCGTCTTTAGTCTCGCAGCAAGAAACGAATGAGAAGTTGGTTGGTTGGACTGAGGCATCATTTTTTTGCTGTTTTCTCTCGTAATTGTTTCAATAATTGGTCAAGTGTTAAAAACAGGTTTCATTTAAGAAGTGAGGATAGATGGATGGATGGATGAATCGTTCTTTTTTGTTCATGGTGCTTTTGTTTGATTACCTGATCGATGAAAAAAATCCTAGTAATAATATTGATCTTTGAGAATCCAATAAAGAATAATGATGATCACAGTGGTGTTGCAAAAAATTTGAGAGGTGGCAATGGCTCCGGCAGCAAGTCAGGATTAAGCCATTACACTTTTATTTTTAGAGGAGGAGAGAAAGAAAAACGAGATCGAGAAATGATTAAGTCTCTTGATACTGTGATTGAATTGACATCACGTGTAAAGTATTTATAGGCAGACAGTTGTCATTTATTGACTCAATTGACACATCCTGAGAACGATGGTTCTCCTCTTGGTGATAGGAAATCTCGAGTTTTGATAGGGATACACTTGCTGGACTATGTGTAATGAGATAACGGTATACTCATAGGAACGGGTCAACAGGTTTTGAGTCGGAGGAGATAAAATTCAGATAAAGTATCCATAAATGTACACTCGCTGATGGTGATAAGGCAGATTCTGGAATGCGGACTTGCAAATTGGAACGGGAGGAAAGTACGCAGTGACTACTTGACGTTGCTGCTTCCGCTACTAAAGCAATAACTGACAGTTGTGAATAAGATGCAATTAATACGAGACTTCAAAATCGCCATGGCATCCTAAATATGAGCATCTAGAGTTCTATGAGCATGGGGTAATTTGAATGAGTGATTCAGAGAGGACTAACGCCTAGAGTGCCAAACAAAATTGCCTGGACCGGACTTGGCCCGAAGACACGCTTAAATGAATTTGGTAAATCATCCCAGATTTTTCGATAATGATTAGAGCAATTTCGATATAATTCATCGCTGGAATACAAACTTGGTGGACCTGCCTCCGAGCAAATGCTCCGGGAGCGTAATAGGCATGGTGGTATTTATTACGAAAACTATTTACGTAATAAATATCGCCGATTTTTTCTCATGCAATACATTAGAAAATGCAGAGGGGCAGTAGTCATTATTTCATGTAAAAATTCAAATCTCTAGAGACAAATAATACAATTGAACTAAAATGACAATGACGATCTATATTCCAAACGTGAATTTCTTTCTCCAGCGCCTTTATATTCCATGAAATGTCTCAATCCATAGTTTCAAAAGTGAATTTTGATTATCTATGATAGCATCAATGTTTGCTTCGTGTATTCCAGATTCCAGAGAATCCGCCGTTTTTATTGTGGCCAGGAGCTATAGGGGCAGGCATACTTATCTTCTAGCCCTTTCCGCTGGGAAACGTGCAGTAATAAAAGTAAAATGATAGCAATATTCAAATTACGCATACTCCTTTCAAGGAAAATAGTACTTTTGGTCAATTAAAAAGTAGCTTCTGTATCAGATTCCTTTGAAATGACAGGGGTTAATGATATTTTTCCTGGAGCTAACTTTTCCCATTACGCATTTGATAAAGAAATTACAGGATCGGTGTGTAAAACATTTGGTCGTATCCGCATCGAATCACAAAAAATCCAATTAAATTCTAGGTAGGTGTTTCCTTTCTTCTACATTCTAGTTTGATCGATTGAAAGCTCGTTTCGAAATCTAAAAGGCTGAGATCCGCAGTCACAAATGTTTTTCCTCCGATACTTCTGACAAATGAAAGAATCAGAAATTAACCCATGTTTGATTTCCATTAATAGAGAGGATATAAGGAGAATTATAGGTACGTTCAAGATGGCTGTCCGTCCATCGACCGTCTATATATATAAATTATAAATATATAACCTACCTTGTACATTTCATCAATGATTTCTGCGTAAGTTGAAATTTTCTAGAAATTAAAACACTCCGTTGAGTATTAGTCAAGTTATAATAAACCCAGTCAATTTTATAATTTTTTGCATAAATTCAGGCATACGTTCCGCTACTTCATGTATTTTCTTAAAACACAATCTTACTCGGTACTCCAACTTCATCAATAAATGAGAATTAGGGTAACCCCAATGCATTCTCCTTGATCTGGTAATTTGCCCCTAGGAAGTGTAATCAAATTATACCCAGTCCATCATGCAAAAGGTACAAAGAGCAAGCACTAAATACCATTACCACCTTCATCGTTTTTTGAAAATGATTTTTTTCTCGAATCTAAGCTTACGGTTCGTCAGCTGTCAGTCATTCTGGTTGATTCAACAATATCCATTTCACCAGCTCAAACAAAGTACCTATATTATCCATTATTTGAAAGCAAACATATTTTTCCCAACATGACCAAAAACTATCCAAGCATGTATAATTTTTTTCTGGAAAGGTTACATCTCATGGAGGGGATTTCAATTTCCATATGCATTTTAATGATGAACGATGAAGATAACGATAGCATAGCATTGTAGTAGGTACTGCCACTTGTTTCCCTTTCTCATTTTCTGAAGGTAGGGATAATAGCTGCCAACTAATTACAGAGGTGTTAGCCACCCGTCACACGTATAAACGAAGAGGAGGAAAGCAACTGGAAAACTTGCTAACCGACATTCCTCCACCTTCATTAATGCATTGAATTTGGTCCAGTGCCGTGATAACATGCCAACTGCCTACGCTCTACCCCGGAAAACACCAATGATAATCAGGATTGCACGATTGAATTAATTAAAATCCATCAAATTATCAGCTCACTTTCTCGAGTCGCCCCAGCCTAGGGCATGAATAATACAAAGCATGTTTTCCTGGACTCTGAATAGGAGGAAGTCATCATCATCCCATGCTGTTCTCTATCTTCGAGCTGTACATGTAAAAGTTTTGCTGGAAATTGTGAAATTTCTCTGATTCTCCTCCTTCCCTCGGGGGTCATCTGCACCTGTGACGTTACAAGACCTCTCTTGTTCTGCTTGATCCATTTTTTGAAGTTTATGGTTTAAAATGAGTCCGTTTCTTGCTGGTGCATTCACGATCCGAGTGCAACAAATCTATTTTTTCAGAAATTTACGGCTCCACACGTCCAACTCGTATTCAAGTTTTCGCCACAGGTGACGGAGAAATGCATAATGAAGGTGGTTAAGCGCCAGCAGGTAAGACCACGTACCAACATGTAAGGAATCTGCATACTATGCGCCCTGCTCATTTAAAGTGTTTTGCGTGACATATCCCATCATTTTTTTCTTGCATGGCCAGAACCAGAATCAGCAGCAGGTACATACATGCATGTCAGATGAAGGCATCATCGGATGAGCTATGATCGTAATTTCATAACGCTACAAAATTAAGCAACAAAGCTCCGAATAGGATAATATTTGCAAATCCAATTGGGTTCATGGACGTAAGCCATCAATAATAATGATCTCCACCAATCAGAAGTTGCATTTATTTAAATATGGAGATTTCTTATTGGGCATTAATCTAGATTCAAGGTGACCATGAAATAGATCCGTCGCTACCCTTTCTGAATCTCTATGTTGTACGCAAGAACTTTACTTCTACTAACTTCAAATCTAACCTTGCAAAATGTAATCATGAATTCCGAAACAATTCCCGAAAATTGGACTCCCTCCGAAAAATCAGGATCATCCACCACCTCCACCGCTTCAAGGAATACCTACCCCGTCCAATGAATTCAAAGCAGTTCAGCATCGAGTAGCACCACCAACAGCATTTAGCAGACCACACAGAAATCCCCTAATGAGAATTTTCGTATTTCGGAATATTTATGCATATTTTATGTAATCACCATTTTTACTAAATCTTGTGTTCATGTCCGAAAGAAATGAAGAGATTTTGGTTTTTTGCTCAAATCAGAGGCAATCACAACTCTCCTCCTGGATGAAAACGGCATTATAGTGGTGTTACTTCTGGAACCAACAAGTGGAAAACAAGTCATCATCATCATCATCATCATTCTGAAGAACCATGACGAGTCTTCCCGAGATGAGATGAGGTGAAGATGTGTGGGGTCCGCAGTAATTTCAAAGAGGCGCACATGCACTGCACTTCATAAAATATGTGAAATGGCCGAAGCCATGGACCACCACTTTTTTTGCTACTGCTAATGCCACATAAATCCTTATTATTACCCTATTAAGTACAGCCTAAGTAATTGCCCGTAATATGTTCGAATTCATCAAAATCAATATTTTTCCCACGGAGGTAACAACGCCACAAACCTGAATCACATTTGCATCTTGGTTACATATTATCTAAGTGCCTACAGGATTTTTAGTGATTGACATGATTTTCTTGGGGGCTGATGACGGCCTAATGACATCATTGAGTAGAGGAGGAGCATTATTTAGCATGAGGGGTTTCAATAATAATTCGTATTCCCATAGCATTTATTTTGATGATGGGATGATGGATAAAGTCAACATCTGGAAAATTCCAAAGCAATTACCATGTCATCTTCATAATACTTTCCGGTGGAATTTTTTACTATATTTTTATTGCAATAGCAACGTTGACTACAATCTTGGATCGGAGATGCACCAACTTACTTCGAGGTACTCTGCTCTCTCCTGCATCATTTGTCAAGTTCCACTCGGCAGCAAAGGGAAACAGAAGCCCATCGTCATTACTATCCCCCCGGTTCTGCAGCATAAAACACTGAACAAACACAATAATCATTCTCCATCTCGACGTCTTCCATGAAATGACTTAATCATCCCTCCGGATGTGTCTGAGTCTGAGTAGCTTGAAATTGAAATGCACCAGGATTTTCTGTCGAGCCCCCAATTCAAGGAAGACAAAAGGGTTGTATGCATTCATCCGGGGGATCTTGACACTAAGAGCTTTCCTCTTTTCTTGTGCACCTCCATCAGAACCCAAGCGAGCATGACAATGGCATCATGGTACAGATAACAAAGACAAATTACTCATCGCCTACTTTACGTGAATTAAGCGCTGAAAAAAATCTTTTCACCCAGGAGCCAGCTTCAGTCAGCCTCACCTTCACTAAAAATATACTTCCTTTTGTCTTCTTCGATTCAAATAAATAGAATGCCGGGAATGAATTGTGCATCATCACCAGAAAAATTGAGATACGTAAGAAGTAATATTAACGGGGATCTTTTTAAGAATGCTTGCAGTAGTTAGTTAATACCCTTCTCAAGTCATATCATCATCAGCAGCGGCCAGCCAGCGCCACTACTACTACAACCGCACCACCACTTCTCCCATTCAAATGTCAGAGAAGAGTTGGAACAAGACAAATGTCTTCTTCTTCGCCTTCGCATTCTTATTTTCGGGGAAGATGCATTAGCGTCTCAAGAGAAGAATGAGCAACAGAAGCAGACAACTGTAAAGGAATTCCTAAATTTAGAATGTGAATAATACCGTCAGGAATTCAGGCTTTTCCTGAGGGATGCCACTTGCATTTAACTTTGATATGGGAGTTATGTAAACGGTGCACATTTTCCGGATTGAGAAGTAAAAAAATTAGAAATGGTGCGGCAATCAGGAAATAATAAATAGTCGTAGTACCTTTCGACTTACGCCAATGAGAAATAGAAATCGTTAGCATCTCCTGTATGTCATACGACCTCACAACAAAAAAAAAATGAGCAACAGAAGCAGACAACTGTAAAGGAATTCCTAAATTTAGAATGTGAATAATACCGTCAGGAATTCAGGCTTTTTCCTGAGGGATGCCACTTGCATTTAACTTGATATGAGAGTTATGTAAACGGTGCACATTTTCCGGATTGAGCAATAAAAAAATAGAATTGGTGCGGCAATCAGGAAATAGATAGTGGTAAATAGTACCTTTCGATTCACACTAATGAAAATTACAAATCTTTAATAATTTCTCCTCAATATCACACAGTTTTACTGCAAAAAATCTGTTCCTTTGAAAACTTCCGGGTGAACATTTGTTTGTGCATCGGCATTTAACTTTGAAAGCGGTGTCAATATTGCCAGCAACAAATCAGCACTCAAAATACAAAAACTGTTCACGAGACGTTGACGCAAATAAAAGCATCCATTTATCGCATCTTGCATAGACTTTTGCATTAAAGAAAACATTTAAGAATATTCATCTGCATCACGTCACCCCAAGTAAAATGGTATTTTTCCATAACACTCGTCATGTCATCTTTTCTTGATTTTATGGTTCGGGTACACAAAATAGCACGAGTTCTGGCACAAACCAGAAAAAGAGCACACTCTGTTCTTTCCCCAATCCGTCCAATTTCAGTCATCATTTGGATCAAATTTGAAAGCTGAGATTTCCTGCACGACTCATAAAAGACACGATATCCAATATTTGGATGAATAATTTCGTTCATCCATCTCAATAAAAAATGCTTTGTTTGGTGTGAGGTGAAGATCCGCACCCGACTCAAGACGTTTCCATATGTTTCCATAAATCCAAAAGGAAAACTTCTTGTCCTCTTTCTTCTATGTTAATGTTGATCACTTCCAGTGGCTCGTGTTGAGCCCATACGGTGGGGGCTTTGGGGTTTCATTAAAAACTTCTAGCAAAAAAGCTGCTATTTATTTTTTTGTTTATTATTTCTTCTAAAAATGGAGAGAAAGTGATAAAAACTGGAGCAACCGGAAATTCATTGAAAAAAATCCTAGGAAAATATTTTTTCTCGCTGTATTTTTTCCTCAGCACGTGGATAAAAATCTGGTTCAGGGGTGCAGCCCCAGCAAAATGAACAGCGAGTAGGGACATTTTAGGAGAGACTTGTGCGTTATCAAATAAGTAGTGCCAAGAAAAAAAATGGTCCTAGCAAAACAAACGAGAGAGATTGAATATTCAAGATTATACTTATTTCCCCCATTTTAATGCCTTCATTTATCCTTGTGCACAAAGGAGATCATGGAAAGGGGAGAAATGAAATGCTTGCTGTGCTATCTGGTATCTCATGTTCAGAAGAGAAAAAAATCTGAGCAGAATGGTCCCATTTTTTTCCTACCACCGTCAATAAAGAAGAAATGGGAGATGTGATTTCCGGTCCTTTTAACTATG
>JAHZNH010000337.1:0-12764 GCA_027744355.1 Tyrannoseira gladiata
GAATCGAGACAACAAAGCAGCAGGAAGATTAATGTTGTCTTGAATACTTCTGTGTGGGTTATATTTTCCATACGCCTCCATTGCTCCTGAAGTGTATGGACATGATGACGTTAAGAAATCTTTGCTGCTTATGTTGGTATGCTTTAGAACTGACTGAGAAAAATGAACTAACCTAACCTAACTGAAAAGAAGCGTAAAAGAGCAAGTCAGAACTTTGGTTGGTGATTGATGATTTTCGTGATTATACAGGTTGGAGGTATTGAACGATCTGTCGGTGGCCTGAATATTCGTGGCACCATTAATATTTGTCTTATGGGTGATCCTGGAGTTGCCAAGTCTCAATTGCTTTCTTACATTGATCGTCTTGCTCCTCGAAGTATGTTTTCTTCCATTATTTTCATGATATTATATGTGCTTACCGGATATTGTTAAACATGGATTGCTTTTCTTGTCATGCAGGTCAGT
Source organism: Tyrannoseira gladiata (assembly GCA_027744355.1). Classification (NCBI taxonomy): domain Eukaryota; kingdom Metazoa; phylum Arthropoda; class Collembola; order Entomobryomorpha; family Entomobryidae; genus Tyrannoseira; species Tyrannoseira gladiata. Next base: position 466 of record JAHZNH010000337.1, read on the forward strand.
TGACTTCAGGAAGAGGAAGTACGGGAGTTGGTTTGACCGCATCCATTATGAAGGATCCTGTTACTGGTTTAATGTCTTTAGAGGCTGGAGCTCTCATGTTGGCAGATAAAGGTAAGGTCTCCTCATGCATTAATATTTTGAAAAAAGTTCGTTATGGATAGTCGAATCCAAAGCTTAAGATTTTTTATGGAATTATTTTCAAAGGAATTTGCTGTATCGACGAGTTCGACAAAATGAATGAAGCCGATCGTACTGCTTTGCATGAGGTTATGGAACAACAAACCATTTCTGTTGCAAAGGCTGGAATTTTAACTACCCTCCATGCTCGAGCATCTGTCTTGGCTGCTGCAAATCCGGCGTATGGAAAATATAACCCACACAGAAGTATTCAAGACAACATTAATCTTCCTGCTGCTTTGTTGTCTCGATTCGATCTTTTGTGGTTGATTCAGGTACTGATTAATACTAATAAGACGCCTGTGTCGATTTTTTTGTTATAGCATAGATTGGATGAACTCAAGATGCCTTTTTCTATTCTAGGACAAGCCTAATCAACAAGAAGATCTTCGTTTGGCCAAGCACATTACATATGTCCATCAAAATCTCAAGCAGCCACCTTCCAGTTTGAACCCCCTGGATATGGGATTGATGAGGCGTTACATTATTACTTGCCGTAAGGTGAACCCTACTATTCCACAGTCGTTGAGCGACAAATTGGTGGGCGCTTACGTTGAGTTGAGGAAGGATGCAAGAGATGGGAACAGTCGCGAGAACACCTTCACATCACCCAGAAGCTTGTTGGCCATCCTTCGTCTTGCTACCGCATTGGTAAATGATTTGAAAAGAAAAAATAAACCATGAAATGTTGATTTTTAAAACTTCAATGACTTGAAGTATGTACATGATTTAAATTTTTAGGCTCGTTTGCGAAGATCTGATGTGGTAATTGATGATGATGTGAACGAAGCTATTCGCCTTGTTGAAAAATCCCGAGATTCTACCAAGCCAGGTAAAGATATAAGAGTGACTAGAAATAAAAATTTTAAATTATGGCTAGCCAACGGGAAATTCTTATTTTCTTACGTTTTTATAGGTGTTCGAGTTGAACAACACCGGGAAAGCAAAGGAGACAAATTGGCCAAAATTGTGCGTGCACTCGCAGCCGAAGCTGAAGACAAAAAGACTGTTAAGATTCACGATGTTGTTGACAAATGCAAGCGACTCGGTTTGTCGAGGGAGGAAATTGACCGTTACTTGGATCAGTATGAAACTCAGAATATTTGGGAAATGAACCAGAAGCGTACGCAGTTGGTCTTGGTGTGAATTTTTGTGACTTGTACTTTTAAAGTAATATTAAGTTCAAGTGTTTGTATTCTCTCAATGAAATTTGTTAGTTGTAATTTTAATTTAACATGGAATTTTTAATCTCTTAAAGCTATGATATGATTGATTTGAATTTGATACAAATTAGTTACACTTTGATCAAACTAATTAAGTTCATCCTTTAATTATTATGAGTTATGTAATAAAGAAGTAAATAAATTATTTCATGAATCATGATTAATATCAACTCAACAAAAAACCGAGAATACTTTCTTTCTCACGGGCCTAAGCGTTACCCTTTGCATCAAAATGGGTATATAGATAGAAAAGAAATCATGCAAGAAAGGTTGATGTCTCAGCGTTCATTTGCCATATGACGACTAAAACAACATCATCGCTTCGTTCAATCAGTTCTTTGGATGCACATTCACATTCACGCCTTTTCGAGCAGTTTGAACCACAAACTTTTTCAATGGTCTTCAAGTAAATAGTGAAGTGAGAGTGATAAAATGTCTAGCAATTAATTAGAATTTCTTTTTAACGATATATTTGTGAATAAGTACAAGTATGGATTCTACTGGATTAGGAAATTTAGCTTCCTACATTTACTGGGGGTTGGTGATAATCGTCAGTTTCGGAACTGTGGGTGTCTTTGCATATGCATGTTGGTACTTCCAATGCCAGTAAGGATGCTTCTAGGGAACTGACTAAACAAAGGCAGCCACCACCGACGGTGACTGCTATCCAACCACCCCAAGACGAAGAGCAATTATTCTCAACAACTGACTCCCAATCACAATCTCAACAATCAACATCAAACACGAAAGGTAACGAGGATCAGCTCCAGAAATTTATGCCAATCATCACGGAGTCCACGGACCTTTCACAGTACTCTGGAACCACAATATCCCCAGTTTCAAGTGTGTCTGAAATCTCATCAAAACCATCTCTTTTCCAAGTAAAGGATAAGAATAAGAAGACAGACAAGACAGCGAAGAGCCAGCCCATAAAAAAGAAGAAGAAGTAATCGAACAGCGTTGATATTTTAGTTTCCCCAAGAGTTCTACTTCATCAAAAAGTAAGTTTTCCAGTGTCTCATACTTCCATCATGAAATAATATTACCTGATCAAAGACACCCAACTGAGGAGAAAACGTGTAGATAGTAGAGTCGTCTTTGTTCCTTTATATATATGATTTGTGATATTTTTTCACCAGTTTTCCTAATTCATGTTTTTGATGGTTTAATGGCAAGGGTGGGAATGCCGATTGGAACAAGCCAAGTAGATTCAAGCCGTAATCGTTTGATATATGAATGATATGATAATGATCATAATAATGTTCACTTTCGCTCAAGAATAGTAGATTTTGGTTTTAGGGAATCAGCATGAACATTTGGCTATGAATTTTTTAAGCGTCTTCATTCATTGCCAACATATCATGCAAAAAATCATGGGAAAATATTTTCTAGTTATGCATAGAGCCATTTCCTTCTTTTGTATGTAGCCACCAGGAAAAATGTAATTTTAATTTTGACAAAAACAACCGTTAAAGAATAATATGCAAAATGTGAATTGAATTGTGTTTTGTACGATATCTAAATCCATTAATGGAGCGATATGACCGTAACACACTCCTATGAAAAATATATTTCGTTCATGTAATATTACGGCCGCATAAAGATGAGATATAAAGGGGGTTTCCTTCATTCCTTTCCTCTAAAGAACATTTTTTCGCGTAGAAACTAAATAGGAGAAATCTAGCGAGACCGACTCACGACCACATTTTCTCCAAGGCCGGGGTATACAGATCATATGATGGTGTCCTCATCACGAGCCATAATTGTTCTTGCACAATCTGCAAAGTGCGAACGTGCGAGCTAGAGAGTGAGTGTTTTGGAGTGAACTGGAGTGGATCGTGAGTGAGTGCATTGCTTCTTCATTATTATCGCTAGGTAAGGGCCCTCATTTTAAAGCTGAGCAAGCTTTTAATATGAAGCCAAAGTTTCCTAAATTAAATTAATTTCTTTTTGCATGATCGGCAAATACTTAATAGCTTCCGTAAGATTTACTAAGATTCTTTTCCTTCCATAAGTATTCATGATTAAATTGCTTGTGCACTTGTACCGAAATTGAGTAATATAATTAGGGAGGGCATGATTCGTTCATCGAGGATTTTTTCCCATAAATAGTTTTAAGTACTTTATGAAAAAAGTTTGATTTAAAAAGTTTCATGGAACACAATCAAGTTTTCAAATATGATGAGATGATCTTGAGGTTGCATAATCTTGAGTCATTGATCTTTTGATATTTCGTAATATGTTTATCAATCCCAGTTCTTGATTGTGATTACAGCCTAAGATAAGTATTTATTGACTTGGCTTGACTTAATGCTCGCGAGCATGACTTGAGTTCATATTAAAACTTGGCAGCTCCTTCGACTCGACGCGAGAGAATCTTTATGGTTTCTTCAAGTCAAAATGAAGTTAAAGTCAAGCTCAACGAAAAGCTAAGCTAGCTAAAGGCGATCATTCTGAAGGATTAAGTGTCAAATTGTAGTTTTCCATCCATCAAATTCGTCCCAAAGTCATGAGCTTCGCTTAGGGATTCTTTACTACAAGCTTGAGCCAAGCAAGCTCAAAAAGAGCCAATCGAGTTAGTCATGCATGCATGGTTTTATTCCCCAAAAATTCCATAAGAAAAAATGTTTTGTAATAAGTACATATTTAGGATTTCGTTTCAGTTAGATGGATAGGGCTTCACTTATGTATGCACAATTACGGTGATTCACTTGCTTATCATTATCATCATGAAATGTCTTGTTGAAGAGCACGTTGACGTATATAGACAGACATGTTTTTCTCTCGGTAATCGGTAAAAGTCTCCATAACCAAAAGTTCTAATCGTATTTTTTTACTTTCAGTTCTGATTACCTCGTTTGACAATCAAGAAGTTAAATAATTTCTCGGGAAAAAACCTCGCGCTGTTTGTGACAATCTTTTAAAAAACATTTTCGAAAACCGAAGAACCTCGCCATGTCTTTCTGTGACGGAATTCCAGCTGGTCCTCCAATTGAGGTGTTTGCTCTAACGCAGGCTTTCAACAATGACACCTTTGAAAAGAAGGTCAACTTGGGAGTTGGAGGTAACTGACTGAAGATTTGTTTTCAGACTTTTATTTATCTCGACCATGTCTAACATCAATCTTTATCGTATCTTTATGTGTCATTTAACAGCTTACCGAACTGAAGAGTCAAAACCATGGGTGTTGCCAGTGGTTCGGAAAATTGAACAAATGTTGGCTGCCGATGAAACACTGAACAAAGAATATCTTCCTGTGCTTGGTCTTCCAGCGTTTTCTCAAGCGGCAACAAGAATGCTCCTTGGAAAGGACTCTCCAGCGCTTGCTGAAGGACGTGCAACTGGAGTTCAAACCCTCTCAGGTACCGGAGCTTTGAGAGTGTCCGCCGAGTTTTTGGCTAGGATTTGTNCTCCAGCGCTTGCTGAAGGACGTGCAACTGGAGTTCAAACCCTCTCAGGTACCGGAGCTTTGAGAGTGTCCGCCGAGTTTTTGGCTAGGATTTGTGGCCGAAGCATCGTGTATAGTTCCGAACCGACCTGGGGTAACCACTAAAATTACATCAATCAATTTTACTTACTTTTCATTTTCATACTTTTACTATATGATGAGATTTAAAAAATTATTCCTAACGTAAGAATAATATATAGCAAGATTGCTTCAAATGAAATTCTTAATTAACTCATGTAAAAATTGCATCTATACTTATTTTCATACAGCCTCTACAACGAAAGGGTTGGGAACGTGACATTGGTTGCAAGTAGCAAGGATCTGCTTCCTAATGCCCTCAGCCAAATCACCTTGCTCATTCGAGGAATGTACTCCAATCCTCCAAATCACGGTGCTCGGGTTGTTGCCACAGCTTTGAATGACGAGGCATTGTATGCAGAATGGAAAGTTTGCATCAAGACCATGGCAGACAGAATCATTGCTATGAGGGAGGGTCTTAAGTCAAGGTTGGTTAAATTAGGCACTCCTGGAACTTGGGACCATATCGTCAATCAAATCGGCATGTTTAGCTACACTGGCTTGACACGTAAGTGTTGAAAACCCAAAAATTGATAGTAATAAATTAATTTTATTAGAAAGTGCTTGTGCTTATAATTTACAAAATCATTTTCTACTATATTTTTCAGCGGAACAAGTGGAATATTTGAAAGGTGAATATCACATTTACATGCTTCGCTCTGGTCGAATTAACATGTGTGGATTGACTCAGGCCAACTTGGATTATGTCGCTGGCGCTATCCATGATGCTGTAACGAAATTTCCCAGCAAATAAATGCAAAGTTGACTTTGCAAAATTGTAATGCACTAAAGAATAAATTAGTACGCTCCTTTGAACACTTTCACTAATTAAGGAGGTAGAAATGTGCTATAATAATTATTGTCAATCATGAACATGACAGAAAATCATAGACTTTAAATGCATATTTGCGTAGAGACTTAATCTTGTGCGATTTAGCTGCAAGGTAGTGTATGCAAATTAGAGAAAATTGACTGCAAATATGGAATACAAATTTTTAGTTGTAGGTAGAAAAATAGTAGAAAATTATATACCTATATAGTTTTTGGCCATAGTTTAATTGCTCAGATCAAAACATGCAATAATTACGTAGGATATGTTAGTTTAATTCAAATAAAGTTATATTTTGCTTTCGGAAGTATACGTACGAAAAATTGGTGGATTCTAGTTGGCAAGCAGGTTAATTTGAGGAAGAGACGGATGAATTAGTACCTTATCAGTCGATAACCTGATGCATTAAAAGAAGTGAGTCGAATGAATGTTGATGCTAAAACTATGTAGTACATGTGATCATATAAATGGGTAACGGTTATGCAAACTGCGTATTGATGGACTACGGTGTGATAAAGGATAAATTAGATATATGATTCTTTAGCAAAAATCTGAAAACGATTATTCACTGTTAATTAGTACAACAATAATATGTCGAGAGAAAGTCACATTGTAGTAGGACTGAACAAAAGCATTTGATAGAACCCAAGAATGTACTGCCACTCCGCACATATTCACATCCAGTCGTATCATTCAACCTCAACTTCCTTTCAAATTCTTTTTTCCATCATCCCAGAGTAATATTATTAAACCTGACTGTCTGAACCCTATCCCATTTCATTGTAAGTTAACCCCACTCAATTTTGTTGTACCCATCAAACTGAGAACGCTATATACTACCTTGAGGAGGACGTAACGGAAGATACAAATCATTGCTAACAAATTAAACTATCTAACATGTCAAACAAACAACTAATTTCTTTTAAGGGCTTTGAATGACACGTTGTGACCAAAACGCCAAAGTTTTATGGGGAAAGGAATTACAAGCACGAAAAAACTTATGCATTCTCAAGAACAAATTCTTTGTACATGAAAAACCTGCGAGAAATATATAATAGAGAGCGAGATTTTATTTGAAGAGTACTGTATACTTCGTTATAATCTTAAAACAAACGGCATACATAAACCTAAACCTAACTACTGAATTGTAAATTATATGGAAATCGAAAACCAAAGAAGGAATAAAAACTAAAGTAAAACCCAAAATTATGTTGTCTTGCAATGCAGTTGTCCATGTACATTTCCGTGGGCCTTCTAACTTCGTCTTCAGGCTACATTACAATATTTTAGCATGATTTCCGACATAATTCGCCAGAGACAGAGGATATCTCATAACTCAAAAGTGATCATTTATGTCATTCATAATTCATGTAACGAAAAAAATGGTGCAATATGCTGACTTGTCAATGCCAATACGGCAAGCCAAAAGCCAACTCAGGGGACGGTTTTTTTATGCATAGCTTTTTTCCACCGACCACGATACAACCCATGTGGCTAAAAACAGCTGCAGTAACAAACAAAGCGCATGACGTGATACAGTTTTTCTCAAGCACTTCGTTATCTTTAATTTCGCTTTCCTGCACTTCTGAGCACCTGCGAATTATCAATGCACCGCCATATTTTTAGTGGTTTAGTTTAGTCGAGTTAAACATTTTATTTTGTGCACCTTACTTAAAGGGATTACAAATAAATACTTCAAACGTAAAAAGTTAGGTTTGGTTGATGGTTGATATTATCGTTCCTCAATTTAATTAGGTTTTAACAACCGAAAACATTTTTATGATTTTAATCAACCTTTAATTCCTGCACCTACCGACACACTCCCGGTCCCAATCACCGTTAAAATCGGCATCGATTATCGTTCCTCGATTTACTTAGGTTTTAACAACCGAAAACATTTTTATGATTTTAATCAACCTTTAATTCCTGCACCTACCGACACACTCCCGGTCCCAATCACCGTTAAAATCGGCATCGGCATTGCGTTTTGTAAGTAATAATTTTTATAACCTTGGCTCTATCGATCAAAAAGTTATCGATATTTTACAGGGGCTCTTCAGCTTGTTTTTCATCGTTTGATGATTGCGAGTGCAAGAAATGCGCAGTTTTACTATTATTTTATTGCTTTTAATGTTGCGTTAGACAGGAAGGTTCAACTGAAGAGTCTTCAGAGGATGATAATACAAGAGAACAATGAAATGTAAACTCAAGACGAAATTAGAGATAAACTCTGCCTGCTTGTATTATATGGCTGACCACAAAAATAATACGACTGTAATCTATGAGGGCGTGATCACTGATGGCTAATGGTTCGGGATAAATTAGAACGGTAATTCTGTTTGCGCGATGGTAATTAATAGTTATGCATGCCTTTGTGGCGTGGGCTAGATCATCTTCATTTTAATGTGTTTTCATTCATTTAGGCCTTCGACTTCTCATTTGGTTTTGGCATTGTTTTAGCTTGGCTACTACACCACAAGTTGTTGTTTTGTTAGTTTGTTAGCTTATAGGGTCTGATCTGAGGAGGAAAAGAAAAATAACTTGTTTTTTTAAAATTGTATGCACCTTGTAACGTGAACGAATATCATTGCGAGAGGAGGATTGAAAGTGAAAGATTTTTCAGAGCTAAGGGAATCGGGATGTTTCTGGTTTGATTTGTCAACATCCTTTTTTCATAAGCCCGACAAAACTCAAAAGAACTGGAGGGAGCGAGTATTTACCAGATTTGATTAAGAAATTCCACTCGCACATGAGAACTGGATTTAACTTACGTGTGGTAAATAGAATTATCTTACTGAATTGTCCTTTTTCAGTGATGACGCAGGGCATTTGGCAGACACATTTGTTAGTGCATAGAATAATTATTTTGTGTTCTCGTACGAAAAAAATTATTTTGAAAGAATGGTATTTTTTATCTACATGCTTTCTCTTATTTTTATCTAGTTTCTGTGAAGTCCTTTGATCGGAATAGTGACAGAAGAGTAGAGACTTTGTCCTGTTTGTTCGAGACTCTAGAAGCTCATACATAGTTGGACAACGGACTAGGAGTGGTACCTGAAGTAACCGCGGTTGGAGACTGGACAATACAACTTTATATTATTTGGATCTAATCCCTGGACAATAAAACACAATAATGGCGGAGTCAGCAGCAGCCATAGGTTCTAGTGCCTTGACAAACTTTCTTGGGACAACGGCTACAGTGACAACCATCGGTCAGTTCCTATCTGGAATGTACGTCATGAAATCAACACACACTCCTAAGTTTATACACATTTTAACACAAAACTTTGAAAACCAGGTTACATGTCATATTTATTATGCAAGAATTTCATTAATGACTGTTAAAAGAAGCTAACTACATGTCACTAAATTACTGAGATTTTATGTCATTACACGATTTTTTTACTGCCCATAAAGTATGCTTTTCCTAACGTTCTGTATTTTTGTACATTTGTATCCATAAGGTCTTTCAGACATTTTCTGTTGAACACGAATTCAATTTTAATTGATACTTTCTTGAACTTGCAGACTTACCGTACAAAAGGTTCAAAGCCAAGGAGCCGCCGGAGATATTTCGCCATTTCCCTTCTTGATGGGAGTCGTAGGATGTGCCCTTTGGTTGGCTTATGGACAAATGAAAGGTTGAGTTTGATTTTAAGTTATCATATTTAAAAAGCAATTTTTTTTCTGCGAATTTTCACAATAGCCTTTGCCTTTTGTTATTTCCATTTTTAGATGACAGCATGATAATATGGTGCAACGTGATTGGAACTACTTTGAACGCCATATACGTCTTGATTTTTACCCGATATGTTAGTCGCAAGGTATGTAGCAAAAACCATTCTTATGAAACGAAGAAGCTAAAAACTTACGAATTAAAAACGAACGAATTTATGAGCTAATTTAGCATATTTTTTCCAAAATCAAGGGCGAATTCCTGCGTCAAATCTTGATGGCGTGCGTATTTCTTACGATTACCCTGGCATTCTCCGTTCTGAACGACGATCATGAGCAAGGTCTTGAAAATCTGGGTCGCATATGTGTTTTGATCACACTCGTATGTTGTGGGAGTCCTTTGATTGGCCTGGTACGGGAGCAACTCTTATTTTACTTGATCCCATATAAAAAATCTCGTCAATTTTTTTATTTGCTGGGAATGAAAAAGCAATTAGCAAAACTTATCGAATTTCATTTTTAATGACATGATTATGTATAATGAGCTGACCTTCATTTAATTTTTTCAGAAACATGTGATGCGGACCAAGTGTACAGACTCACTTCCGTTCCCACTGATTCTCTCAATGTTTCTAGTCTGTTCACAGTGGTGGCTTTACGGAGTTCTCACGAAGGACACGTATATGCAAATCACGAATCTTCTTGGAACTGTTATCGCGATGCTACAATTGGCCCTATTTATCATCTACCCATCTTCGTCTCATTCCTCTCTGTCGTCTCCCACGGAGGCTAAATATGAATCGCTCAAATCTTAAATCGACAATAACGTCAAGTCTTCCAAAGGAATCGTGCATAAAAATTTCTTCGGCATTCTGTAGCAACAGGTACTAAATATTCATTAAGTCAAACTCAGAGCCAACTCTTAATCCAGATTATTGAATAGTTTTGAAAAAAGCGGTGCAAACACAAAGATATTGAATATTTAATTCAACTGCTTTATTTTTTCTGAAGGACTTTCCTCATATTCTGAACCGTGTATGTCAGCTAACTTTTTTTTTAGAAATTCAAATGCTGACATTTATGTATATACGTTCAATTTTTTATTGACGTGCATGCGGTAATCGATTCCCATCTTGATAATCATTCCTTCTGGAAAGTTCGTCGTGTAAAATTAGGTTAAGTGTCAAAGAGTAGATAGTAGATATTTAGTTGTTGTGATCCCATACACTGTCCAAACCGATAGCCGAGATAACTTTTATTTACGTATACGTTCACATTTCCCCGTATATGTTTATATTTTTATTGAAATATAGGTTACTGAGTAAAAATGTAATCTGCTTATTGCAAAACACATGTCGCATTTTTTCGTTGATAAGAACGAGATTTGTGATTGTGTTATATGCGTAAGACATGCTGATGATGATGATATGATATGGTATGAAATGATTGACTATAAATATTAATGATTAACAACAATACAATAGTAATTATTCCGTCGAGAGAGATGAGATTATGATGGCACGTTGCTCCCATATAAATATTTTTTTCTGGAGTGAAAAATAACAATTTTCACAAAATTATCTGACAGCTCTCAGCACGCATTCAAGTTGTGGTCGCATTTTGTCTGGTGATGAGGTTACTGGAGTTGCTAATTAAAATGTAGATATGCCATAAATAAATGTGTCTCACTTTTTGAGTCAGCATTTTTCCAACTGCATGTGTGGAACTCGAGGCTTTAAAAATGTGAATATTGCTTTTGAAAGGGGTAATTATTGGAAATTTTTAAGATTTTATTGACATTTACGCGAGAAATGATTAGTCTTAAAATGACCTTCATGTGCATGAAAACATGTTCATGCCTCTAAAAAAATATTTTTAAAGTATGGATGAGGGACTAAATTGGTGGCCAAATAAGTAGGAAAAAATCTTAAAAATTTATGCTTAGGCAGTCTAATTTTAAATGATTAATGTAACCAATATGTATAAATCTAGGTATAAAGTCAACGCAATTTTAAATGGTGTCTTACTTGATCTTAATGGTGCAAAACCTGATAAGAAATAAATGATGCATTCGAATGTAACGAGAACAAGACCCCGCTTTAATCTTGTATCTATCTGCAAAAGTTCAGAAGAACTTTTCCATATTTGCTCCTATATATATCTTTATTTATGTTTCATCAAAAGAGCAGAGCAAAAGATAACCTTGATACAATGTCTATCTATCTGACTCGTTTGCTGTCTGTCTGAAAATATCTGGTTTAATTTAATGCGCTTTTATTTATTGATGTCTGGAACCTGATTTTTTTCAGTTTGTGCAAACTTCGCACATTTGTAATCTCAATGCGAAATTGGGTTTGGTTTAATTCCGTATCGAGGCAGTAGTAGTTAAGTAGTTAGCCGGTGGAATGATGATGAAGGCTACTACTTACTTACTTACCGACTGCTTAAAAATAATCAGGTTGTTGGGATGGGGAAACGGTGTAACCGCTGACGTGGCAGTTTTATTAACTCATTCATTTTCAAGTCCAGTCCAAAAGAAATATTTTGATAAAAATCTGGTAGCTAGCTGTTGTGATGTGATTCGATGATGCGGTTTTCCCTTTGAGCCCCAGACATATATTCCATTTTCATTGATACTCATCGGAAAAAAATATATACTCTGCGTATCCTTTCCCTCGCATGAAAAAAATGAGAGGAGCGGGGTGAATCAGTAATGAAGATAAGCAATAGGCATTTATGTATCTGAGGGCTGCTGCGGTCGGTCGGGGCAGGAGGGGAAAGGTGCCGGACAGGTGGCCCGGCCTGGCCTGGCATCATCTCATATCATGCGGCGAGGGTGGTGATGGTGGCGGTTTGCTGTTATTGCTTA
>JAHZNH010000338.1:0-13759 GCA_027744355.1 Tyrannoseira gladiata
TTATTCCGGGGGAGGAAGGGAACAATATTGTGTTTTGAGTTGGAATGGTCACTCCATCCATTACACCCTCCCCATTTATTCCTCCTTCATTGGTGCACTCCGGACTCCAGCGAGCATCCAGAGAGCGACGCTCAATGCCGGAATGAATTCTAAGTGCTCAAAAGACTCCATCCGAAGGGAAGGGGAGCTGAACGGGCTATTACTGGGCTAAAGGCATCTTTTCCACCTTACTTTTTATTGAGAATGTTTCGTGTACGTCTTCTGATTAAAGGAGAATTTATCTCCGCTGGGGGCCTCTAAAACGAGAGAGGGAGGAAACAATGAACTTTATCCTGAACGACGGAGAAACCAGCCACAAAAGTGAAGGAGCTCTTGTGTCGCTATCTTAAAAAAAGAAATGTCGTCAATTTTTTTGTGGTCTTCGTCCACTCTCCTTATAGCCTTCGGGATGAAGGAGAAAAACCTCTGTTTGGGGGAAAGGAGATCATCACTGCCAACTGCATGTACAACTTTAAGTACTTGGATGAAGCTGTTCCGATCCTTAGTCGTTTTTTTCGATCTCGTTGTTTAATTTTTTACAGGTGAATTTCCATCAGGCTCGTGCTCACTTACTTTGTATGGATGAGGTGGAACAAAACAAGGTAATGTCTTTATTTGACCTGGAGTATTTATTCGAGTTTCTTCTCCTCTCCCCGGATGCTTAGTGGAAATGAAGATGAAAATTGAAGAAACCATAGTGGAGCCTTGAGGAGGCACGAGCTGCTTTGGAGTATTTATTTGCTGGTCAGAAAACACAATGCCACGCCACTACTTACTTCCTCTCTGAGCTGGCCCTTCCCCAAGAAAACGGGGGATTGGGATTTGGATTGGGGCATCCTCATATTTCTTCCGCTCCCCGTTTAACGAGAAGGTGGAGGGGAATAAAAGAACGACTTCACTAATGTCCCTAGTATTTTTTCCCCTTTGTAGAATGACTACTGCTGGCCAGAGCACCCAGCACCAGCACCACCAGTAGTTGGGTCGTGCCAGGCGTTAATTAAGTGATAGAGGGGGAGAGATAAACTTGGTCCTACTAGTTTCGGGAGGACAAGACAAGACATGCTTCCAAGTGTTGTGTTGTGCTGTTTACCTGAGCTTGAGGGAAATTTATGTTAGTCCTGACAGTTCTGTGGTGTAGGGATTGACTGGGGCGTACGTTCATTATATTAGTTTTTGGCTGTTCCGAATTGATCCCTTGTTTTAATTGACGCCAAGCATGAATCTGAAAAGAAGTAGGAGAAAATTTCAGCTCGAATCGGGGAGAACAGTAAGATAATAGGCTGATTAAAGTAGATATGACATCAATTAAGAAAATATTGAGTAGCTTCCTTCTCCTCACCAGAGCGTCTTCACAGGTGCTGATTGATCTGTTGAGGAGCAACAAAAATATCCATCCTTAAACCATCACATCCTTTCCCCATGTCACAAGATTGTGAAAAATAATTTGGCTTTGGCATCCATTTATTCCAGCACTGGAGGGAATGCCAAGGAGATTGAATTTAGGGTAAAATAGGAAATTGTTTCCATGGCTTAGCCAGTACTTAAGCATAAGGATTCTCTTCACTACGCGGGGAACGTGCTTCAATCCGAGTCCGCTTCAATCACTAATAGCCCTCTTAATTACAGGCATTCCAGTTTCGATCTGCACACGACGTCGTCATCATCATGCATGTAGATAGGGATATGTGAGTGGGGTTCCCTCGAGAGGATGAGATTGCCCGTGATACTTTTCCACACGACTGACTGAGCTCCAGCAAAGCTTCTACCCATCCGAAAGTAAGTTCCATGAGAGGAGGGAGTCAGGTCACGTCACCAAAGATCCCGCGATGCGTTATATCAATCTGTGGAAGTTTCCTCCCTTCGACGAAACATGAGATACCAGTTGTATTTGTACTTATCGACACCGATCCTTTCACTGATGAAGGTTTCTTTACGGACTTTACACAAATTCCTCATGGGGAAAGTGAGAAAAATCAAAAGTGGACGTAAACTAGCTAAAATTTATTTTAAAATAATTTATTTAATTTAATTTTAATAATTTTAATTTTATTTTATTTAAAAATAACAAGAGGAAAAGCCTCCATTTATTCTTCCTCTCCCTTTAAAAAATGATGGCGAAACCTGAGCTAAACAAACTAATTTGAAAGTCAACGCATGAGAGAGGATGTAAATATCGTAAAATTGAATTCAGCCATGAGCCTTTCCGTCTTGGGAAGAACAACTTTCTCTCCTTTTTTGGTTTCGACTTTGGCCAGTCTAGTCTTCAGGGAAAGTGCTGATCTTCGCACTTCATCCTTCTTCCTTTCCCATTCCACCAGCACCAGTACCAGTTCTTTATCTTTGGACTGTGAAGGAAGAACAACTTTCTCTCCTTTTTTGGTTTCGACTTTGGCCAGTCTAGTCTTCAGGGAAAGTGCTGATCTTCGCACTTCATCCATCCTTTTTCCTTTCCCAGTACCAGTACCAGTTCTTTATCTTTGGATTGTGAACTCCATTTAAAAAAAAGTCCATTGTATTTTTTCTCTCTCCGTCCATCTATCTATTTGTGTTCTGATCTGACCAGACCAGCGACACAGGAGAATATTGTAATGATGCTTCCCGAGGAGGAAAATTAACTTTACAGAATACAGATTTCCTTCCTCCCGGCTACTAGCGAAACATAAACAAAGAAGGAAGGAAGTCCATTTGATTCTCTTTGAGTCTGACTCGAGTATTCAAGTCTTAAAAAAATATTTCCATTCATTTCCAAACAGAATAATTTTTCTTTGAGGTTACACCATCGCATTACAGGAAGCCGTCCTTACCCAAATAATATATTTTTCCCATTGATTTTTATTATCATCTCATCTCACCACACCACATCACACCCTTGCCTGCCTGGCTTGTGGGAACACACCCGCGAATATCGAGTATCAGTATCAGTTTGCTCCGCGCGTCTCACTATCCAGCCACGAGTGACTCAAATCTCTATATATTTTTTCGCTGAACTTGCATCAACAAATTGAAATATTGAGTTAATCTGACTTCCACAATGACACGATCCCCCACACAAACCACGTTCCCAAGATTGGGGTTTCTCGTTATCACGTAAGTTAGGAAGAGGGAGGAAAAAAAAGTTCCACATTTATTTTTTTCCTTCTCTCTCTCTCTCTTTCGTTGTTGTCGTCTCCTCCATCCTGAAATATATATACTTATTTGTGGGGCTAACGGAAGCAAATAAAAGTAATGAAATGAAATGATAACGGGTCCTGATGACGATGACAAATTCTATTGCACAAACTTTCCCCTTTTTTCTCCCGAAACAAAGTCAACGTCCTAGCGGAAGTGAAAGTTGGACATAAACTTTGAAAATGCATTATGAAATATAAGTTGTTGGAGGAGGGAAAGCGAGAAGTTTTTTTCCCTTCCTCTATCGGATTCTACTCCGCTATAAAAAAACCCCTGTGTATTTTATATGGGGGAGAGTAAGATTTGTAGGCGGAGAAGCCATTAGCTGATTAACTTGGAGAAGGGAACGAGACGTCCTTGTCACAGCCTCTATTTGACAGATGGGGTTATCCTCTGATTTTCCCAGGAATGAGTGGAGTGATAAAGTGAGTGGGTAGTAGTTTGTTGAGTTTACTCCTCAAAACTAACTTGCAATAATGAGTGCATACAACAATAACAAGAAGGCTGCATAAGTAAGTAGTAGGAGTAGTCCCATCCTACTTTGAGCCACTTCACTTGTTATTCTCGGAACAACACCCTTATTCCTCCAGCTTGAATGAATGGAGAAATTGGCTGGCTTCCCGGCTCTCACTGCATCACAACCAACCATGATGATCGTCATCATCATCGTTGGGCTCACCCCGCCGAAGAAAATTAAATGCATTTTTATTACCTTTCAGCACACGAGAAACTTTTTTTTTCAGAAAACTATTATGTTTTGTGGGTATGAGAGCATGTGCAGCCTGAACAATTTCTCGATTAAGTATCTGAACTGAAATCTATATCCCAGTGCGTGGATAGATGAATGAGTGAGTGAATGAATGAATCAATGAGCGTTTTCCGTTTCAAGGCTGGGCCTTGTTTGCATAAAAGTGGTGTCGTTCCCCCAAAGCCTCCTTTTTTATCATTTGAGTGCTCTGCACGGATGCTCTGCCGTTACTGGAAAGGAATGCTGTGTCACTATCAATCATAATTAGTTGTCATTCAAAATGACAGATTTTCATGGAGCTCCTTTTGAACTGCTCCAGGCATGCCAAACTCGAACAATAATTTTTATTTGATGGTTTATACCGCCGCCACTCATGGAGACTCGCATTGAGTCGGGAGTCGTGAAGAGTGCGTTTACTCCGGTGGTTGATCCTCTCTCACTTATTCATTTCCTACTGACAGGAAACTCTTTCAGGGAGAACGGACTCGGGCAGCAGACTCACCCAGCGTAGCTGCCAAGTTTTCAACGGCAAACATTTATCGTTTCTCGACCAAATACACCAGATTCCCATTTTTTTGGAAAGGGTTGTTGCTCTCGAAATAGTTGGGAAACGATAGAAAAGCCATGAAGAGGGAGCTCTGTTGGCACACTCCCCCACTTGGCGGAGAGGCAGGGAGGGAGGGAGGCAGAAGTGGAAGAAAATCTCTTCTATCCCTTTTACCATAAAGTAATCTCTGTAAATACACCAAAGTGATCAAATCAAGCTGTGGAAGGTAGGGATGATAAGAGTGCGTTTACTCCGGTGGTTGTCCTCTCTCACTTATTCATTTCCTACTGACAGGAAACTCTTTCAGGGAGAACGGACTCGGGCAGCAGACTCACCCAGCGTGACTGCCAAGTTTTCAACAGCAAACATTTATCGTTTCTCGACCGAACACACCAGATTCCCATTTTTTTTGGAAAGGGTTGTTGCTCTCGAAATAGTTGGGAAACGATAGAAAGGCTATGAAGAGGAAGCTCTGTTGGCACGCTCCCCCACTTGGCGGAGAGGCAGGGAGGGAGGGAGGCAGAAGTGGAAGAAAATTTCTTCTATCCCTTTTACCATAAAGTAATCTCTGTAAATACACCAAAGTGATCAAATCAAGCTGTGGAAGGTAGGGATGATGGTAAAATTGATTCTCTCACGATATCATGATACCTCTTTTCTCTGAACAAGCTATTCCGAAATACAGTGGAGCCATGGTCGTGGTGAGGATGGATATTTCATTATTATTATTTACTCATGATTGCAGCATAAAATCACCAAAAATAGGCCTGCTTCCCTCTCTCCCTCCCTCCCTCCTGGTCCCGGTGAAAACCACAATGATTTGTTTTTATCGCTTCCGTAAACACCATCGTAAGCGATGGGGTCGGGGGATCACGCAAATTTATGCAAATATTATTGGGAAACACGGTGACGTTTCCCGATCTCCCCCATTAATCTTTTTGACCTGGGTGAGATATATGAAATGAAGCAAATTAATTTCTCCCTTCCCTTCCCTTCCCAGTCCCGATCCTGATCTGACCTCCCGTCTGTTCCAGCTTTAATTTTGGTGGTGGTGGTGAGTGAGTGAGTGGCCCCATCGAGACTTTGTTTTTTCGGGGGGAATTCATTCACTCCACCACGTAGTGCTACAATTTTTCGCTGAGGTTGGCACAATAAACTGAGCCAATAAGTGTATTTATGCGTCCTCATCCTCCTCTAGTGTCTCACAGGGGACGAGGATAATGCGGTGATGGTGATGATGATGATGATGCTGATGATCACATCCACTAAGGAACATTTCAATACTCCCTCACTTCTCCCCGGTGGTGGTGGTGTGCTGACAGGTCCACATGGGGACGTCTGCTGAATTCACAATGTCATTAAATGAAAACGAGTTTAGAGGCGACTTATGCCTCCTAAACACATACAGTTCACACGCTTCGCATTTTTGATGTCTCCACGAAAATAAAAATGTTTTCCCTCCTCTCATCCATCCATCCACCCGAAGAGAAGAGAAAAAAACAGCAAGCGAAGCCATGCCATGCCTGGAACACCTTCACCACCAGCAGCCTTTTCTCCAGTGGTAAGTATGCATGTGGCATGTAATGTGTCCTCGACGTGGCCCCACATTACAATGTTTCGTGAAACGTGCGTAAATCCACTGAAAAGGGGAATTCACGTCAGGGGATGCGGATCACACATTTTTCTGTTGATTCCACACTTTTCCCCGGGATGGATGAGGATGAGGATGTACCCGAAAATATTATGCTCACTTTCTGGCCGGTCTACCGCAAATGAGGAAAAAACACCCGGATTATGGGAAACGGGTATCTAGACCACAGACCAAAAAAACCAAAAGAACCTAAACTAGATCCAGCCCCCACCACCACAAACCACCTCAAACCAACATCACCACCACCACCACCATCATTCAGCATCCCATTCATCCACCCATTTCTTTAAAATTTGGGGACTTCTCACGAACACAGTAAGTGGAGCAAAGGAGCGGCATCCATGAACCAATATCATTATGATCACAACAATTTTCTGTGGAAATTGGGGAAAACAACCCCACAAATCTCTATATCCATCTACTTAATTCACAGTTTCCCACTTTCCCTTAAGCTATTTGGGGAAGAGAGAAATCTTGTTTTGGTGCGCTCATAAAAGTACCTACTATGTAGTTGTATGAGTTGTAAAGTCGCATTGTAAATCCCAAACCTGTCCTCGAAGACATGACAACAAAGAATAAAGAGCGGATCATAAAAAAAGTGTAAACATATCACACCATCAGCCATCACAAGCTTCTTGGCTCATATTCATCTCCAACTTTTCCCTATTCACACTGACTGACTGAGTGAGAGAGAAGAAAATGTTGACGATTTCATCTATAAAAAAAGAAAGTGTGGGAAGATGTAAGACGCATTAGTCTACTGTGTACATCTCTGAGTGAGAAAAAAGAATTTCTTGGAAGTGGTGGCGGTGGTGGTGGAGGAATTTCTCCCGCGCGGCGTGTGGAAATAGGGGATGTTTGTAGTGTACTACTCCCTCCCTTGCAAAGCATTTGTCTTCCTTAACCAGCAAATGTATGAGACAGCACATTACAAATGATTATACCCTGATGATTTCTTAATCCCTTTGCCCATTTTCTAAGCTTACATCCCATTCTGATACTTACCGCACACCCATCATGATCATCATCGCCTTTAGCAAGGAGGAAAAAAAGCAGAACCGCTCACTCACTCACTCACCAACTCACTCAGTTCCAGAAACTGAAGCCAAACCTCAGCCACAGCCACGGTTCAAGCTCAGTGAGGAGGGATGGTTGTTGGTTGGTACTCTCCTCCGCTCCGGGATGGACGACGACGACGGGATGAGTAAGTACGCTCATAAAACTTCACAAGAAGGAGTCGGCATAATAATTTCCATTTCTGCTTCATTGCTCATCTCTCCCCGCGAGTGGGAGACAGGCAGGCAAGGGAAAAAAATGTATGACTTGTGGGAGAACTTCACAAGAAGGAGTCGGCATAATAATTTCCATTTCTGCTTCATTGCTCATCTCTCCCCGCGAGTGGGAGACAGGCAGGCAAGGGAAAAAAATGTATGACTTGTAGGAGGCGAAGTGAAGTGAAGTTCTAAGGCGATTTTCCCCCGTATTACTTATGGGCACAATAATAAGTAAGCACACATCCCATCCACGATCATCACCACTTCTCCTGATCCGATGGAGAAATGGAGCTAAGTAGGATGGTATGAATTGGAATTCACTCTTCTCAACAACTGGCTTCCGAATGGCATTTAGAATTAAAAATTCGTGGACAAATCATCCATGGAGCTGGAAACCCCTCTGAATAATTAAGTACATCTCGCCTCACTGCTTGGTTGATCATCATTAAGTAAGTAAGTGGGAGGAAGTCTTGGGAAAAAAGTCCCTGTCACGCTGACTATGCATGTGTCATGTGGTGTAAGAAGTTTAAGTTGGGGATTGGAAGGAATGCTGAGTCCCCACAATCTCTCGCTAACAACTCATTTGACGCGAGAAAACGCAAGCAGTTTAGAGGGAAAGTGGGAGGGGGAAAAGAAGGAAAAAAATCTGGAGGAAAAATTGGGGCAACGTGATACATACCCAAATTACATGAAACTCACGTTAAGATGGGAAATATAGAGTGTTGTACTTACTGCGGAATTTGATTTGATTTAAAACACTTGTTAAAATTCTGAGCTCGGGATTTGGCGGCTTCATCATATCTTCATCCTGGAAAGTAGCAAAAAAACATATGAGCATCATCATGAGTACCTACTTATGTATTCTCGTTTGAATAGATATGCAGTCCATAAAAACAAATCCTCCTCCGTAATTCCCGCAATCTCCACCATTCATTCATTCATTTCGAGGCTCGGGGTTGTTGGAATGTTGGAATTGTTCCCGGAGTGAAATATAATACCTAAGCATTATTTCGGGGGGAATTCCTGCCCTATTCATCTTTCGCATAATTACCTAGCCCGATTAACTCAGCTTCCTTCTTGGGCTTTTGAGTCCTTCCAGACAATCACTTAATCACACCGCAGCAGCGGAAAGAAAAAAAAGTTTTTTTTTTGGGAGGAAGCCCTAAAGTGACTTGGCTTCTGCCTCGAAAATGAAAAACTTTTTAATTTCGCTCCTTCTACGTCCTTTGAGCCTCTCTTTGAAATGGAATGGGAGGAAAGGTAAATAAGTACTTAAGTATTTCTGGAAACCCACTAAACTCCATTCCATACTCTTTTAATACAATTAGCGAAATGTGCGAAGGTAAAGTTCATCCTGGAGATTGGATTCGAGTCGACGGCGGATTTATCACTTCCAATTTCACAGCGCCCCGCTGCGCCCTCCCTGGAATGTAGTTAGTTTGGTGGTGATAATAACAATAAAAAGTGACAAGGGCCACTCTGACGCATCATCAGAATCAAAATTTTCCATCAAAAAGGGATTTTTTGCCCTCGTCCCTAGAGATATGATATGAGATATTAAACACAAATAAAATAATATTTTCCTTCTAGTCGTAACAGTAGTTAGGAGGAGTGAGAGCCAAAAGTCATGGAAAATTTCTCCAATAAAAAAAAAACCTAGTAGTTTTCTCTCACCGACACTCGGATCATGATGGAAATGGCAGCGACGCCATTCGGCTTCTGCTGGGCATCCGATAAATTTGCGTACAGCTCCACGTTGAAACCATAAAGTTGCAGCTGGGAAAACAATAAAATNTAAATTTGCGTACAGCTCCACGTTGAAACCATAAAGTTGCAGCTGGGAAAACAATAAAATTCAATTTGATTTACATAAAGCGATATAAAAGCCATCACCATCGTCATCATCATCATCCTCATCATTGCGTTTCTCCCACCCCACCAAACTTCCTCATCCCTCTTCAGGGGAAATGTATCCAAGGTGGCGAGAGCGAGTCATGACTTTGACTCATGACATGACCGTCAAACCCTGAACAAGTACGAATGGAATGTTATTCTCTGCAAATTAATTCTTCTGCACTTCCCCATATCATATCATATCATCATTCCTTTTTTTATTATTCTTCTCGGTAGGCAGGCATTCACGCACCATTTACCTCCTGCGAAAACAGGAGTCGACTCGAGTCTCCCGGATCCCACATCCATCCCTCTCGAATCTCGATTTCAGCGGAGGGCGAACCGAACCTCCGCTGCACTTTTTAATTTCACTTTGAAATCGCGAAAACATTTGTCGCTTTCCCACCGCCCCGGAAAATGATGAGTGATGTGATGGAATGGGATGTGACTTTGTACAGGTAAAGTAAATGTTTTCCCTTTTTCTCATGACAACCCAATTCTCGAATTCGGATTGATCGCTACAAACCCAACCCAGACCTCGTACACTACCATCCCATCCCATCCCATCGGTGTCGGGGGAAAGGGGTTGTATATAAATGTATGTACCTATTTCTACACTTTTTGTTTTCAACCGTCCTTCCCCCTCGTCCGCGATACTACTTACTTACTTGGTAGTTACTTAGATACTTTATTTTTAGTTATTTTTTTTGTTTGTTTCACTGCACTTTCCTTCAAAGGAAGTGGAAATCGACAGAGTGCAACGCTCGCGATCCTCTCCCAGTGAGTAAATAGGTTCGTTCGCCCCACGCGGGGATAAGGGAGCATCGCTCTCTCTCTCTCTCCCGCTCGCTCGCTTAGAAGTAGTGGTGGTGTGCAGTTAGGGAAGTTTATCATTTTAATTTATATCTGATAGCTTTATGGGGAAAACACATCGAGTTTTTAGGATCGCTAATTTATTTTCTCGAGACTTGGATGTGCTGCTATTGCTGCTACTGTTCTGTTCTGTTCCACTTGTTCAATTTTTATTGCTCCCGGAATCAACAAAAAAAAGTTCGTTCATTCGTTCGCTTTCCTCGCTTCGCCTTCCTCGCAAATGCGATAAGGAAGGGGATGGTAGGAAAGAAACGAGTCGTTTTTTCATGATGATGATGATGATTATGGCTACCAGCGCTGAAAAAAGTGGCCTGGCGGCCTAGGACTGGGATGGAGTGGAATGGCGTTGCACCGCATCGCTTTTCCCTCCATCCTCCATCCAACCATTGAATCCATATCTCACCTCAGCGGGGAAGGAGATGCCTTGAATGAGATGTTCCGAACCGATCACGTCTTCTGGGCCGTAGTGAATATACAACTCCTCAAATTGGTACCTGTACATTAACGGCCCCCCGGTAATGTTTACTCGGGCGCTCCCCTTGTCCGCCGTGAAGACTACTGTTTGTCCTGTGTTTCTCAAGATCCCGGAAACCTGGGAAGAATAGAAAGAGAAAAAAATTCTATAAATGGATAGATAGATATATGGGCTATTTACTCGTCCTACATTCACTCACTTCTCTTTTCCTCTCCCCTTCCCCCTTTATTCCAAAGTACACACTCTTGTCGCACACATTTTTCTTCCAAATTAGCTTCACAAGATGGAAATATCTATGGGTTTTCTCCAAACTAAAATTGCAAAACAAGTTTGAAGTGGACCACTTCCTCCCTACATATTTCAAATGAAAATGACCACTTGAAATAGTTTGAAGAAGAGAAAGCTTGAAGTGCTTCTTCCCTCAAATGGAGGAAGAAATGTCTTCTTCTCCTTCCTTTCTTTTTCCCCTCAACCGACCGATGCATTCGATCCTCGTTCCGCCAATAAGGTGCTACGCTGGCCCCACAATAATGCCGCTCCTCCAGCTTAATGCTTTGAAAGGAGCCTACTTACTTCACCACTATCAGAACCAACTCCCGTATTTACCCCCAAGTTTATGGTGACGGAGGCAGGAAAGACCAAACCGCAGAAATGATGACACGTTCCATTTTCCTTTTCCTAGGACCATACCTTCCTTTCTTCTCCCGATAAAGGAGGAAGAAAAGGGTCCTTTCTCCTCCATATTTTTTTTGTTTCCGACAAAAAAAGTAAGACTTTTATTCCAGTTAAATGTTTCCTTCCTCTCCAAGTAAATCGAGTTAAACTGCTTTATTGGGTCTGCCATTTCTTCCTTTCCTTGAAAAACACTTTTTTTCTCTCAATGCACCTGGAAGAAAGAAAACCCACGCTTTGGGTTCTGGGATCCTCTCTCCCCAGAAGAAGGAATGTGTATACTTATATGTGTGCAATTCTCTTGTTGTTGGCGACAATAGCGGCGAAAGTGTTTGAAGAAAGGGGAAATGCTAACTCATTGAGTAAACTTTCCACGGGAAAAAATCCCTTTTGTAAAGTAAAGATTTGTGAAGAAGCCATAGATTGTGTATTGCGACTTACGACAATAACCCAATGCCATGCTAAGCTACGCTATGCTACTTTACTTTCCCTTTGGAGGGAGTTAGGTATCCAATCGAAGTAAAAAAAATAGGTATATAGTTTTTTTATTTGGCTCCGATTCAACTCCTCTCCTCTTCCGCTCCTCTCTCAACGAGTGCTTCCTTCCACTCAAAGGGAGAATAACCAACCAGTGCCAATTGCCCATCACCGACAAAAAAAAGAAGGGTGGACGGGACTGGACTGGACTCACCACCTCATTCCATAACGATTCTGTTTCAGGAATAAGTAATCAATGCTGGAGTCACGATGAGGATGATGATGATGATGATGACGATAGCTCTTGAGTGAGAGTTATCCTGGACGGTAATCATAAGTCATGAGAGTGTGATAAAAACAAAATTATTTTCAAATCATCTCGGAGACAGGGAGTCTCCTTATTTCTTTATTATGCTTCTCCCCCACATTCCCCTTAGAGTCCTCTTCCTCTTTTTTCCCGTGACCGATCAAAGAATTGGGGATTTGGATCACGGAGTGAAAAAAAATGATATCTTCTCCTCTTTCCCAGAGTCCAAGGAAGAATTGGAGAAGTGATTTAGCGACCGGAGGTTTTTGAGACTTGAGACCAAAGGATGCTCGAAGATTACCTCGTGTTCTGAAGATCAAGTGCGGCTCCCCGGCTTAATCCGAGGACTTCCTCCTCGGAACTAATAATATCGGAGGAGAGTAGTAGTAAGTATGTCTCACAATATCAAACAAAATTGGATTTTATCTTTCCACTCCGCTCTCCCCTTTACCCATGGAGTACATTCCGGGATCGAGAGGCTCTAATGCGATTTCTCCATCTTATTTCCAAAATGTATTGACCAATCACGAGAATAAATTTATTACAGCGTGATAAAAAACTTTCCGGAAAAAAGATTGTTAGTCCACTACTACTGTATCGACATCGTTACTTTGACCCAACTGCCGAGTTTAATCAGAGAGGAGAGGGACCTTGATGTCGCGTTGCTGAGCTGAGTGAGTAGCCTAGCCTTGGCTTTTTTCTGATCATGATCACAATCATCATCATCATCATCTTCTTCTTTCCCCCAAAATTACTTATGGCAACTTCCCTCTCTTCCTTTATGCCCCAGAGTTATTGTGAGGGGGAGTGCAACAGTTTAGGAATGTATTTAATAAGATGAAAAAAAATCAATTCACTACACATCCCCGGCATAAAAAAAGGTGATAATAGCGGCTTACTCTCCCTACGTTTGAGTGCAAAAGGGGCATGATAAAAAAAAGGTTATGGAGGATGAGGCGACACAAGGGAAAGTTCAGCATTCCTTCCCCTTTTTGTTTTCCTTTTGTCCTCCTCCTCCGAAAAAAATAAATCGTGTGGTAAAAACACAAGCGTAAGTTTAGTTGCTCCCGTGGGACAGCATTTTTGTCGTTTTACGGCTTTTCCTTGGTCTCGTGGAGGAGTCAAATGTACAAGTAGTAGTAGTAGTGGAGCATGCTGTGCACGCCACCTCCGCTCCGGTACAAGTTGTTTGGGTCGTTCGCTTTTTCCGAGGCGAGAGGAATGCGAGTTTATGCGGGACTACAAACTCCATTTGGGAAGAAAGGGAATCATGATGGGGCATCATCGCCATCATCATCACCACCGCCATCATCCATGTCATCACCCAAGCAACCCCTCCGGGTTTCCCCAAGTTTGGTGTGGTGTGTCGTCCTGGCGTTTCTTCGCCGTAAGTAGCTGTAGAGGTGCACATATAAATACCTACTTCCTCGAATCATATCACAAAGAACAAAGGCGGAACAAGTGGAACATAAAATGACAGTGGTAAGTAGTGAAATTGCACGAAGGAGACACCAGACTCGTCGTCCTTCAACACAATTTGGAGAGAGGGTGGCTGGCTCACTCACTGCGGTTCTTGGCTCGCTCCCCAACAAATAATAAAAAAGGGTGGATTTTTTCGATGATTTTATTGTGCAG
>JAHZNH010000339.1:0-12856 GCA_027744355.1 Tyrannoseira gladiata
ACTTATTTAGTGTGGTTCACCCTTGAGCCCACGCCCAGCAGAAAGCAATGCTTATGGATTTTATACGATAGGGAATAAAAATAAGCAATGAAACTTACCTAATGTGGCAGACCGAAGTTTAGCCTTCGGAGTAGCTTCATCTTCATCTGTCGGGGAGAAATTCAGTGACAGAGACCAGGATTAGAAAAGATACGCATTGCTATGGGCACACAATTCATAAAAGATTGTAGCCCAGGGAAATAAAAAAAATTCTTACCGGAGGAGTGTGACGAGGCCAACTCGAGCGTATGCTCGCCATCTGAACTGCCTTCGTCCGAATTGGAGCGCTTGCGTGATCGCTTCGGATACGATTTCCGAATCGAGTCTACGGAACTGCCTCCACCTTTGCCTAGAAAAACACGTGGAGAGAAATCAGAGGTCATCATTAAGACTGACAGGGGGAACATTAATCATTTTTATTAGAGTTCTAGTTTATACTCTTTATGAACCATACTTATTTAGGCGAGGATTTATTGCTTAGCAGAAACTATAGCTTACAAACCACTTATATGACGTGCTAAAAACATGACTTATGTCGAAATTAATTTTTTCTCGACCTTCTGCCCTACTCGAGAGTTTCGCGTGCTTTAATAAATTGAAGGTGGAAAAAAGAGAGTACTTACGTAAGAAACCAAGATGCTGATTACGACAAATAATAATTTCTCATTACCACATTATAATATCCCGACCTTCCCATTTTTATCCAGATAATCATGCTGAATGATCCTCTCTAGTGACAAGTGCGGATACAGATTCCACCAATTTTTTTTTATTGCTAACAACAAGCATCTTCATCACATCACATCATGCAACGAGTCACGCACCATGATTCATTCACCATGTTGGAGGTGCACAGGAACCGGATGGAAATCAATGGGATGAATTCCTCAAGATAAAGGAGTAGGTACTTATTTTCTTTGACTCATACACATAACAATACTAAATACCAATTTTTCTCAACGAGATTTGAAGAACAAAGTTCATTCCCTCTTGCACTTGCCCTGGTGTACAAAAAAATAATAATGCGTGCAGTTCCATTTTTTCCATTTCCATTTATTGTTCTCCTACGCATCGCATCCTAACCTTTTTTTCATCGTCGTAGTAACGAACTCGCTGTCGCTGTTCCTTTGTGCATTTCCATTGTTACAATGAGTAGTCTCTCTCGGCAGCAATCTCTCACCACCACACTACACCACGCAATTTCGACAGAGAGAGAATCGACTGTTGCAAATTGCTCAGAAAATATAGGTGGTGAACAATTTTGTACACCAGCCTACAACTCCACACTACAAATCATCATTATCCTTATCCTCAGAGAATAGTCGTAGAAGGAGTTTGGGAGGTAAGCGGCACAAGGAATGCCGAATGCAGCGTTCCATGAAATGATTCTCCCTCCTTTAAATTATTGCCACGGCACCGCTCACTCCCGTGCGCTCAGTCCAACAACGAGAATTCATCAAATGTAAAACATTCTCTTGAAGTGAGTGAAGTAAGCTCCCTTTTAAATTCAGAAGCTAAGTACCTTTGGGGTCCTTCACAGGGGAAATGAGAATTCGACTTCATTATTTGATTCCTCAACCTCAGTCAGAGATTACCCCAATGTAATGTTTGGTCTATCTGGATAATTTTAGTAAATTTTTAACCAGAAACAAGATTTTCCAGAAGCACTTTACCTAGATGACCACTTAAGTAAATCGTTCTTCTTTCATGTTTCTCGCATTCATTCAATTATATTGTCTACTAACTAAGGACGACTTAGTTTGGGTAAGTTAAAGGTCTCTGCCATGCATGACTGTATTAATTAATATCTCACCGAAGGTTATTGCCAAAGGATGTAGAAAAACTACGTTATTGTTGCCTCATGCCTCTCACACATGCACAAGACTTTGTATTTGGATTAGATGCATTCGAATTTTTTTTATCTGAGTACAGTTGGCAATAACATTGACAAACAAAAA
Source organism: Tyrannoseira gladiata (assembly GCA_027744355.1). NCBI lineage: Eukaryota > Metazoa > Arthropoda > Collembola > Entomobryomorpha > Entomobryidae > Tyrannoseira > Tyrannoseira gladiata. The sequence continues at coordinate 1,998 of JAHZNH010000339.1, forward strand.
GTCTTCACATGTAATCATCAATCCGCATGAGTCGAGTCTGGCCGGTGATATTGACTGTGATTGGGCAATGTGATATTGATAATGAGAGTAGTAGTGTTCTGATACGCGCGCGATAGTAGTAAAACAATCTCTGTGTGATGAAGGAAGGCAACGAAGCGTCAAGCGTTTATTATTGGTTTTTTGTTGTTGCTATTTCATCTTTGCCAATGGCTCCCTACTAATCACCATTTCACTTGGGGATAGATACAGGACTGTGAGGAGCTGATTGAGAGCGAGAAGCTATGAACATGGTACTTGGGAATGAATTATGATGATGATGGAAGGATCGCTTTTCGTATCAACCTGATATAAACCCAGAAGCTATTGAGATGATTGATCATGAATAAGGAAATCTCACGTTTGGGTTATGTGAAGGGTTCCTCATTAGTAAAATGTACGCATGAAGAGGGCCCCATAAAGTGTATGCTCGTATGTATAGTACATAAATGCTTAAGCCCGCTCCCCACAGGGGTGTTCGTGATCTTGATGATGATTATGATGATGGGGATGGCGATGATGCCACAATCCCTCGAACCAGAGATTTGGAAATGGATCGAGTGATGGTGATGCAAGAGAAAGGTAAATGACTCATTTTTAATGTTTACACATGCCATGCTCTACGACGACTTACCCCTGTGATGAAGATGTGGCAGCGTTGAGCCGTATCCAGTGAAGCCATCGCTTCTGTACGGACTGCTCGAGGTTTTGGTGGTGGACCGACTAGTGGTGGAGGCCGTACTCACGCCGATTGAGTGAACACCTCGGAATATATCACGTCGGAAGTCGTCTCGTCCGGACGCTCCGCCAAATTCGTTCCGATAGGCGAGAGCGGAACGCTGGAAAAAAAGTAAATGGAGGAGAGTGCTCGTTTAATATGGATGGAGAGTTATGCAATGAAATGATTTTTTTATAATAATCGTCAGCCACGGATGATTGAGGGTTTAGGTGGATTCTGAGTAAACTTACGGAGACGTTGGCAGACTGTGTATTCTCTCTGGAGCGGAACAGCCCTCCAGCACGAATGTACAAGCTCTCTTTCACTCTCTGGTTGAGCACACAGTAGCCTAGAGCCACATAAAGCCCCAGAACGGCCACGGCGATTGCGATGGCGTATTGCCAAATTGGGTTTCTCTCATTCGCTCCAAGTAGGCAGAGTGCCCAGACCATTCCACAAATAGGCAAAAGTGTCAAATCCATCCATAGTAGAGTCCTGGTGAAACCAAAACAAAGTTTTAATTGGAAATGCTGCTCGCTTTGCAAGTAATTGGCCCATGTAATGATAATTTTTTGTGGAAAATTAATGAGATAAACACTGACCTCATATTTCCGGAGTCGACCACTTGGTCTTTGAGCGTGAATGCTGCTCTCACAGCCACCAAAAATGTGGCTAATGTGGCAATCACACAAATCAGAATAGGTCCCACCATTCCCCAAACGATACCTTCGTAAAGGGAGAGCCAGCAGCTGTGGAAAGAATATTATGACATGATTTTCAGTAAATTGCTTAAAAAAGCGTGATAACGGACAAGGTGACAGTTAGGGCTATGCATGCACTCCAATTAAAATAAAGTGTGAAGATGATGACTTACAAGAACTTGTTTCCATAATGGTGAGCCCGAACGCCCAGGCTTAGAGCGACACAGAGGAGAGGAAATGCATATCCAAGAGCAAAGTAAAACAAGGCTGAGCCGTGATTCACGTCTCTCACTTCCGTGAACATTCTCCTCAAATGAATTGCTGAGCCTAGGAGCCATGAAAATGTTGCTAGCCATGTTACATGAAGGCCGATCGCAATTACCCGACACACTGCATCATTCTGAATGAGCATGATCCTCAGTTTAATTGCAACGAAGTAGAATAAAACTGCGCCAAAGATTGAGAGCAGTAGGTGCTTGTGGATGGTGTTTGTAATGGTTGCAGGAACAGGACCCTTCAAAAGACCTAGTCCAACGAGTGCGAAAAAGAGGAGGAGGAGAGTCATGGAGAAGGCGATGTAGGTCACAATATCTTCCACAATGCTTGGTCGTGGCACATCCTAGAAATTAATTAATTAATAGAAGCAAATAATCAAATGCTTAATAAAAATCACATTTCAACATGTTGAGTATGTATTATGGGGCAATGTGATACTCACCTGAATCTCACTGTCTTCCAACAAAACAGCGAAAGTTGAGAGATGCCAGCATGTGCAATTAACAGTCATCACATTTCCCATTTTCGCCAAATAAGTTTCCTCAACTTGAGTTTGGCAAGGTCTCGTTGTCCAACCAGAGGAACTAGAGCTGGAACTCCCAACAATGCTTGGGCTGGAGGAAGACGTAGTCGTAACTTCCTCGGTTTGGCCGTCCCATATCACACATTGTGGATTCGACGAGTCAATGTATCGTCCGAAAATTTCGAATTTGATTCTGATAGGACTACTCTGCTTTACCACTGACAAGGCCAAGTCTGGATGCCAAAACGGAAAGGGAAACTATCGGTTGTGCGGCTACTTGTTGAGAGTTGAATCTTCTATCAACATCGCTCTTAAACAGCTTTGGCAGCACGTCCCACAGCGAGTAGTACTCCGTGTAGCCAACAACGGCGTTTCCTGCCATATCTAACAATAAAAAGAATATATGCACGCAAAGTTAAAAGGGGAAAACTGTTCGCTTGAGCGGAATAAAGGAAACTACTAGAGGAAAGCAATAAGGAATAAATTTCACACCTTTTTCATCGTGTAGTCCAAGTATGTCCAAAGGAATGAGGATTTTTGCTTTCGTGTTATACCGTCTGGGATCCATTACGATGTTATCGTATTTCGGGAACCGGACAGCCCTCTTGGTTATTGTGGTTACTTCGTACAAATCGTAGCTGGTTTCGATTGTGAGATCCTCAAAGTTCTTCCGGCCATCATTATCCCACGTGAGTTCAACAAGTATCAAGACCCATCACTAATACAGATTAATTACAATGAAATGAAATAACTTTCTCTCATTGTACCATATATGATGAAGAAAAATGGTTTATCAGATTTCTGAAGACTTACCAAGGTGTGGAGTGATTAGCTCGAATGGTTTGGTGTACGTATCTTCCTGATTATCCACCAAATGAGCCAAATATTTTTCCATCAATCTCAAAATGTCTTCAGCCCCTGTTCCCAAAATCTGTCGGAGTCTTGACCACTCGGCAGCATACTCCTTGGATGTTATTCTCCCCGTGGCGGTTACCAAATTCTTGATGAAATTTTTATCCTGGCGGTGGCTCAAGTTCAATCCCTTCTGCCTCACTTCATGCCTTATAAGATGCTTCACAAGTCTCTGAGATATTGAAATGTCATTTCCATAAAGTCTTGAGCCACTCAGCGTACTCGCGTTGAGTGCCTTATTCAAGTCCGCAGCCAATTTCGTTGAGAGGAGCGGGCTGAGAATGAGATCCCTAGAGTCGAGTTGATTGACAATATTCAGTATGGAAATGAAAGGCGTGGAAGTGCAATTGAACAAATCTGATGGTCCCCATCCTTCCGGAGAGTCACAATCCCGGGTTGCCAATCCAATCGAGCCTGAGGGACAATCGTGAACAGCCGTCGTGCTGAACTTTGAGCGGGGCCACCAAATGTCATTTTCGTGAGCTCGAGGACATCCATCCCGAACCACTGTGGCAGAAAATATTTTTTCATTTTAAATCATAAATTAATTTTCAGCCTTCCACTTGAGGGTTAAATCCAATAGAAATAGGAAAATGGATTTCTTCATTTTTCACAAAAAAGAGAGATCTTGATCTTACGTTCACATCCATTCGTGGTAACTTCAGCGAAAGGACTCGCACAAGTGTCACATCGGTTCCCAATCACACCTGCCCGGCACATACATCTCCCGTTCGAGTCACAATTCTTGCTCACTGAACCCAACGAGTAGCACTGGCAATCTTTGCAGACTCCATCTTGCTCGTAGTGGAACTCTTTACACTTGCACTGGCCTGTTGTTTTGTTACATTCAAGGACTGTAATTTTTATCTGCTGGACACGAACACGGTCCACAGACTGGCCAGCCCCACCATGTACTGGGGCAAGATATTTGCATGAGCTGCTCGCAATTTCTACCTCTGTAGTACCTCTCGTCGCACTTGCAATGATAACCGCGAGGAGTTGTTAAGTCGAGGACGCAGGTTCCATTGTTTTTGCACGGTTTCAGATCACAAATAGGAACACAGTGAACGCCAACAAAACCGGGATCGCCTGAAAATATGAAGCTAACATCAAAATCTGCCCTTGTCTGTTTACTTGAATTGTGTAAAAAATTAAAGTGTGTCGTCGAAACATCACAATAAATCCAGTGAAATTGAAAGGGCTGACTACTACAAACCCACCAACGTTTAATTTCTTACATTTGCATTTATGCCGACCAGCTTCTTCAACGCATGTAGACCGAGGAGGACACGTAGCCCCAACACAGGCTGCTGCTAGGCTGCACCCCTCATTGACATTCTTCTCGGTTGTCGACTTCCGCAAATAGTTTTTGGCACTCCCAACACGTACATCCTAAATAAATGGAAAATATGATTGGGACCGAAAAGGTAATGGACCGTGTCATAAAAGGATCACATCATGGAATGTGTAGACCTACCTGAACGCACGCAGTCACGGATGATGAAGGATGTCCCACAACGACCTATGAAGGTTCAAGTTAAGTTAGTAAAATGTTACGAAAAAAATTCTCCAGACTTCATAAAAAAGGACTAAACAAAAGTAAATTGTGTTTACGAGCTTCACTACTAACCTGAGTAACATGCAAATTCTGCACCTTCCCTTCGAACGGAGCAGTTGCCTCAAATTGCCCATAGTCAAGTGAAAACCATATTTCAGCAGTCATCCATTTCGCTTCAATGTTGTGCCACTTCCCATCCATAATCCTAGGAAGGGAAACGGGGATAGATTGCTCCTCGTAAAAGTAGTGGATGTGTCCATTATCCAAAGTCAACTTGATTGTCTCGTTGTTGCTCAACTTGATTGTCGCAAGGGTCCCCGAAGGCTTCACAGTTCTCACGGAGAGGGAAGTGTACCACGGGAACTGGATTGGTCGGAGTTGAGGAATGAATACCAAGTAGCTATTCTCATCACGGAGGTTCCACACCGGCTTGGCATCCTCAGAGCAGTCCTTCTGGCCAAATCCATCTAGATTTTTTAGGAATAATTAAAATCATGAACTGATATAATATCCTTAGATAGAATAGGTATTTTTAAAGGAGGATTAGAAGTCGTCATTATCCTGGCTCACCATTGCAAGTACAGTAATACGTTCCCCAACCGTCATTACATTTTCCACCATTTTTACATGGTCGGGTAGCACAAAATCCTTTCTTTTCGGGGCAACCTGAGGTAGTGCCATGTTCCATAACGTAGCTGCGTTACAAAGAAAAAGGAGAAAAGCGAAAATGAAAATCTCCCTTTCACCCGACCACGAAGCAAAGATTTTCTCCACAATAATGGAGTCATCACAGCTTCTCCCTGTAGTTTACTTACTCGTTCAAATCCAGGAATTTGTGATTGATGTAAACGTCCCTGATGCATCCGACAAAGTCATGGGTTTGAATTTGCATGGGACTGTTGGGGGCTGGCAACCCTCCAATATAGAGTGGTCCTGTCAAGTCCAAAAATCTCTGGCATGATTCAGTGAGCGAGCTACACCTCGGCTCAAGGTACAGAGTTCCCCTTCCAGCACAACTTTTCGACGGAGGGAATTCATCAGGATTCTCCAGAGACATAATCACATCGCAATCATCCACGCTCACGGTCGCCGTCTAGATACAGATGGAAAAGTAATGAAGAGAAAAGCGGTTTCTGAGTGAATGAAGAATTGCATGTCAGACAGGATGGGGGTGGTGGGTGGTTCATCTCTGATGATGACTCATCAGAAAATTAGAGGAAAGAAAACGAGCTCATCAGCAAATGGATCTTACTATTATTCTGGGGGTACTAACCTGGTTAAAGTAAGAAACCTCGACCGTGTGCCACAGTCCATCCGACAAGGACTTGCCGGTATCCACGTAAGTCATATTGATGGATCCGAGGGAGAAGCTGAATCTCACCGTGGCATTGAGAACCTCCAAAGCAATAAAGTCAAATCTCTCGTTGTACCGCCCATTGTACAGCAATAGGCCATTCCTTTGCTGGGTGGCGAATGACAACTTTAAATGCGTTCTGTATCGATCCTTCATTCCAGGGAAGGTTAGGAATGACCCGCGTGAAAATGACCGAGCGGTCAACTCACACAGGCTGTTAACATACTCATTCCGGCTACAATTCTGGCAAAGGAATCCACCACGGGCCCGAGGCGTGCACGTACTTCCCCGCCCACAAATATTTGCTTACATTCCAGGGAAGGTTAGGAATGATCCGCGTGAAAATGACCGAGCTGTCAACTCACACAGGCTGTTAACATACTCATTCCGGCTACAATTCTGGCAAAGGAATCCACCACGGGCCCGAGGCGTGCACGTACTTCCCCGCCCACAAATATTTGCCTGGCATGTATCCACCTCGAGCTGAATCTCACACGAGCTTCCAGTGAATCCTTGAAGAGAATGGAGAAAATTTGGAGGAATGTACTTTAAAAATTAGTCAATTTTGATGCAGAATCCGTCAAGGAAAGTTGGAAGCTTTTTTGTTGATTTCAGAAAGGACATTAAAAATGAATCCATACCTGGAGGACAAGCACAGGAGTAGCCACGTTCTCTCTGAAAACACGTCCCCCCATTCCTACAGGGGCTGGAGAAGCACAGGTTTAGGCGTGCACGTACTTCCCCGCCCACAAATATTTGCTTGGCATGTATCCACCTCGAGCTGAATCTCACATGAGCTTCCAGTGAATCCTTGAAGAGAATGGAGAAAATAAGGGAGTTTTTATGTGGACTTTAAAAATTAGTCAATTTTGATGCAGAATCCGTCAAGGAAAGTTGGAAGCTTTTTTGTTGATTTCAGAAAGGACATTATTGATGAATCCTTACCTGGAGGACAAGCACAGGAATATCCACGTTCTCTCTGGAAACACGTCCCCCCATTCCTACAGGGGTCAAACACAGATCATCGCTGAATGGCAGCACCTATTATGCGACAGGAATGGGGAAAGTGTGAAATGAAAACTCTGACAAAAAACTCCAAGTTATTTTGATGGGATGTCTTCTCCAAAAAGAAGATGACGACGTAGAAGAAGAAGAAACTATAAATACAGAGAAGAGGAAGCTTCCATTCATACAAAAGTTTTTTTCCCGGCTTGGGGTTTATGAAGAAATGAAACTGCGAAACGCGAAAAAACACTAAACAAACGCAGTAAAATTTTATGGTCTCAGAAACCGATCTCTGGAGTAAATTTTATGTGACTTTTACGTGCTCCTCTCGCAATCTATCTATGGGATGGCGTGATGGGCATGTAGTCGCGGGGTTTACAGGGAATTTTTACTGTTTGACTGTGAAACACTGATGCCTCATCCCTGACATTATTATATTGTACTTTCACTCCCTCTCTTCAATTTACATTCTTCTTCTTCCTCGTCTTCATAGCCCGTGATGGAGAAAGCAAGGCTCTCATTTCTTTTTCTTAAAGTAATCTAGCATCTATACTACTTAGCTCTCCAGCATGTGGGTGTACATTTACACTTAAGACGTAGAAATAACATTGAACAATCTGAACATTGAAAAAAATATATTCTGTTCGTCTACTTACTTCAACGGTCGCTAGTTTGCTTAGTGTGATCCGATTAAGAAAGACACGCTCTTTGATGTAGTCCGGGTTGAAGTACTCCTCACTCAATGTGTTCGGCTTTCTTGCTGACAAACTCACATTGAGAATCCCATGACTCCCCTCAATTTCCTCCTGAAACAAATTGGCATTCCCAAAGGGATGAAATATGCAGTAAAGTGCACTACTGGTACTATGTGCACACTTTCTTGCTGACAAACTCACATTGAGAATCCCATGACTCCCCTCAATTTCCTCCTGAAACAAATTGGCATTCCCAAAGGGATGAAATATGCAGTAAAGTGCACTACTGGTACTATGTGTACATACCCCGATTCAAAAAAAGGAAAAGAATGGCTTTGATATCGTAAGAAAAAAAACCAGACTTGCATTGGAGGTTGTGGGGGTTGGTCGGCCGTTTCAAGGAAGAATTGTAAAGATTTCATAAGGACTTTTTAAAGAAAAGGGAAAGTGCACAATAGGAAGTTACGTTTAGTGCGTACTAGCACGAGCTAGTACGACAAGGACGACGGCGGGGTGAATATTACATTTTTTCATTGCAACTCTTTTTTTCGCTTCTCATGAAATAAAAAAAAGGATTTTTTTCTTCCCCTTCAAATTTCTCCCGTCCTCTCATTCATTCGTCTATTCCAATGCAATGCAAAGACTTGACTTATTCATTCCGGCCGTGCACTACTGGCTTGTTTGACTGCGAGGAATGAGGCGTGATGCCAAAGGGAAAGATTCAATTACGCAGAGATATTTTTGAAAAGAGTGGAAAAACGGGTGGGAAAATGATTTTTGAAATTCAGGCTGCGATACGTACACAATTCTACGAGGACCAGGGGCAGGGGCACGTTCAAACAACGTCAAACTTAAACCATAGCTTTGGAAAAAAGTTTGTGAAAATGCACTTTACCTGCACACTGAAGATGACGATATTTTCCTTTGGAGAGTTGAGAATCAAAGCTACTGCCTGCTGGAAGTGGTGAAACAAAGGGGAGAGGAAAAATTCATTCCGGGCGTGCACTACTGGCTTGTTTGACTGCGAGGAATGAGGCGTGATGCCAAAGGGAAAGATTCAATTACGCAGAGATATTTTTGAAAAAAAAGTGTGGAAAAACGGATGGGAAAATGAATTTTTGAAATTCAGACTGCGATACGCACACAACTCTACGAGGACCAGGGGCAGGGGCACGTTCAAATAAAGTCAAACTTAAACCATAGCTTTAAAAAAGTCTGTGAAAATGTGTTTTACCTGCACACTGAAGATGACGATATTTTCCTTTGGAGAGTTGAGAATCAAAGCTACTGCCTGCTGGAAGTGGTGAAACAAAGGGGAGAGGAAAGCCTCCGTAGTCATGTCTGCCAATTGGATGGTGACGCTGTTGAAAAGCAGCTCATCCGTGATGTAATGCGTTTGAAGAATCATTTCCGATCTTGCCTCGTTTAATCCGTCTGGGGAGGGAAAAAGACGAAGAGAGGGAGAAAAAAATTACTTAAGGTTACTGCATCTCCTTCTTCCTCAATCGCATGACTGGCTTCTTCCTGGAAATTGCGTAAATTCCAGGAAGGAAGGAAGAAGGGGGATTGCGTTATGTGTTAATTCCAGGTATTTAAAAGGTCCCATTTTTTCCACATTTCAGCCTCCCGAAATTGGATTTTTACTCTCCCATTAGCAATAACAATTTCACCAGACCGTGGCCAATTTCGGGGGGAGGGTGAAATGGGAAGAACGCACTTTCAACTTTCAAGAAACTGATAGAGTTGGGTTGGATTGGATTTGTGCACTAACCTGAGACGAGAACATCCATTTTGGCCATTAGGGGAACATTCGTATCGAGATAAGGGGAAAGGGTAATCATTCCCGTGCTCTCATTTAAATACACCAAATTGGCTTTGTTTCCAGTGAGGATGGTGTACTGGAGTTTGTCGCTGATGTCCGCATCCACAGCTGGCACCTTCCCGATTGGCCCCACAGGGAAGAAATCCTTGTAGTTATTGAGGGTGACGAAAAACTGCGGTTGGATCATTGGGGCCTGTGGTGGTCGGGGGTTGGTTCATGGAAAATTAATTAAAGTTTTCAAACTTTTTCCTCCCATAAATCCCACACTTTTAGTGGAGGAAATTGAGCATTAAATTGAAACATTTTTAGGAGATTAGAACTCTTGCTCATAGAACCGGAATCTTACATTATCATTCACATCAGTTACGTGGATCTCAACGTGCACGTCGTTCCTCAAAGGTGGGGAGGCTGCTCGCACGATAATGTCATACTTTTTCCGTGGTGACTCATAGTCCAGCTCTATGCGAGTGAGTATGTCCGCAGAACCACTTCCACCATTCACACTCGGTTGCGGGTGGCTGACAAGCGTGAAGCTATTTGCGTCCACTCCTCCAACGATGCTGTAGATTACTTGGGCATTCACACCCTCATCCGGATCCCAGGCTGTTAGCTTCCCCACCGTCGAGCCGAGTGGAGAGTTCTCCGGGATGAAGAAACGTATTCTATCCGACTCGAACATGGGAGGACTGTCATTCTTGTCGAGGACTGTAATCGTCACATTCGTTCGACCAGTTTGTTGGGGGCTGCCTTGATCAGTGGCTAAAACCATGAGATCATATCTAGCCACTTGTTCCCTATCAAGTGGTTTCACAGTGCGGATAACACCAGAAGCCGGATCCACGGTGAAAGTCCCGTCTCCATCGGAGAATGTTGAAAAGCTATACTTCACGTGACTATTCTTCCCTTGATCAGCATCCTTCATAATAAAAAAAGGGGAGAAAATAAAAATGGGATTAGGGGAGAAGTAATACTAGCTACTATATATCCACTTTTTCAATCGAACTAAATCATTTTTATGATCCATTCCAGTTTTGGAAATGCATTTTCACATGAAAATGTTACTATATTTGAAGTACTATATGGCATGCATGCATGCAACTTTATGCGTGAGTTTCTCACCGTCGCTTGAACTTGGAGAATGGAGGTGCCCACGGGAATATCCTCGTCCACTTTCGCCTGATAAAAGTCCTTCTCGAAAACTGATCGTAAAAGGGGGAAAATAATAAAATTCAGAATGACGATGAAAATGTCTCATGTTG
>JAHZNH010000340.1:0-11488 GCA_027744355.1 Tyrannoseira gladiata
ATGTCTCTGACACAGGAATTCTTTCTCTCTCTTTTTCCTTTTTAACGACCTTGTTCTCTCCTCCTCAGCAACAGGTTTTTAAAGGCAGAAACGTTGGTGTTTGTGTTGGTGCTATGCTGGCGGCTATATGCGTAGAGGAGAGGAATGTATAGTAATGGTAAATAGTGCAATAATTTCGTCTCCTCCTCATCCCCATCATTATCATCATCCTCTTCAATGCTTATTTTCTTCTTCCTCCTCACATCTCGTCATGATGAGCGAACGCACATATTATTAATTTGTTGAGTATTGAACACCGTTATGTAAAGACTTAAATGGCGAGATGGTTTAATAGCCCCGTTTGCAGTTCACATGCGAAAAGGAAGAAAAATGGGGGAAGGCTGGCCATTATGACTGTGACGAAGTGGTCGAGTGTATTGCAGCTTGTTTTGTGGGAAGAACCTCCCCAAAAAAATATAAGCTGTGAAGAAGTGAAATCTTTACGAGATCCAAGCGGATGATAAATGGTCACAGCCTTCTGGGAAATGGGGAAGCTAAAATAAAAGCAGATAAATTTGATCGCACCACATCACATCACACACGACACGTCTTCAACAACTTTCTTTCTCCACCTTCTTGCCATTGTCTCCTGTCCTGAAATCTATGTCATCATCACCACCATCCCCAAATGAATTGTTACCTTGATCTGCCTTAAAGGAAACGTGTCACCGGTAGGCCAGCCAGCCAACCAGCCGGCCATTCACCAAACAATCCAACGAAAAGAAACCCTAAGAACTCACTCCTTCTTGGTGATGAGAAGATGAGAAACCTGAAAATACATTTATATTTTTTTCGAGAAAACTTGCGAACTACTATCTTTATGTACTTAATTCATTCGCGATGACAAATGACAGTAAATTATCTGCTCACATGAAAGAAGTTTGGCTAACTGAGCCGAGCCAACGCGATGAAGATTTCCTACAGTGCCAAGAGCTTGTCTATTCTTGTATCTTGTCATGTTTGCAGGAAAACGTTTAATTTTCCCTGTGATAAATCACCAATTCTCTCAAAAAATGTAGGGAGTATTTTTGCCAAAAAATGAGAATTTTTTCCACATAATTTTTCGAAAACAATAATTTTTATGCGTTTTCAGTTCCAATCTAATGGGACAGTGAAGCGCTGCATATCAATAGAATAATTAGGGAGGATGTTTGAATTTGGGAGTGAGTGTGAGTGTGGCGCATATCATTTTAAAAAGAGGTAGGATATTTCTCGAGAAAAAAAGAAGAAACAAATTAAATCCTCTCATGCCTTTCCTCATGTCGCCAGTTAAGTACTTCTACTAATAATTTTTCTCTTTGCATCTCCGCTAAAGATGACTTATGAGTCTTGGCTGGGTGCTCGCACATTTCAAAGCAATTAAAGTCAGCTAATCCGGCCTTCTACAGCAGCAGGAGCGCAACTAATTTTTCCTGCATTTTTAATGAAGTTTTGAGCAGAGATCTGCTCACGACAATCTTTTTTGAAGGTAACAGTAAAAGCTGATGATGATGACGTTGGGGAAGACAAGTATTTCACGATTTCATCTGCGATCTGCATTGTCGGTCGACTTCTTAAAAAAACGTGGAGCTGTGTTTAGGTATAAGCAAGAGGAAAATACTGTTGTAGCAGGGTGGCTCGCTCTTTTATGATCTAGTTTTGAAAGATGATTATAAATGGGCCCATCATCGTCACTTGAGAAATATTGCCGGTTTTCGCGCACACAGAAAGGAATAATTTCATGCATATATTTTTTATTTACTTATTGGTGCGTTGTGTAAAAGCACTACCACCTTCCAATTACTATAGTTTGCAATTACTATTATCTCGAAAAGAAAAGAAGAGGAAGGAGGAAGCTGAGCAGTGAGCGGAGTAGAATCGGCAAGAAAAATGATTATTGCCATTATTGATGGTGGTGAGCTCTTTATCCTTTCTTCAAACTTTATTCATGACGTGACAGTGCGCCCATTTGCCGCTCCGATGAAGATGAAAGAGAGGAGAAGAAGAGCGAGGAGATCTCGCTTTTGTGAGTGAGCGTATTTGTATTTATCGCGATGATAATCATTCATGTGGCTAGGCTCGGCTAGGTAGTACTCCCCAACTGAAATGTTTAATCGCTTAAGCCAGTTAAACGAGTAAGTTAAGCATTTTAATCAGTTTGAAACATGACAAGACTGAAGAATTCGAGTTTTGAACCCTATGGGAAATTCAATTGACTTGTCTCACGACAGCGAAAATGGAGAGTGAAATTGTGAGAGATGATGAACTTATTTCGTTTTGATATGAAACGATAAAAATTCTTCTTGGTCACGCGCACTATAGGACATTGTATGATAATCATAGGTTACTTATCGATTAATAGTGATGTTGATCTTGATGATGATGATGATGATAATTTAACTTTTTTTCTTGAATGATTTAAACCAGTTACGCTAGAGCATCCCTTCCGAGACAAGTACATCTTCTATCGGTTCACCATTGACGCGGAGAGTGAGCTTCAGAGTCGATCTTTGTTTCGGGGTCTGCCCAACCCGGATGATGAGAGGGAAGCGGACTTGAACTGCCCTGAAGTGCTCGCCTACCTGGCACAACGGGCACCCGATGCTATAATGCGCCTTATTCTGAGGAAGCCCTCGTACGAGAGGACGACCGACGATCTTGAGATGATTTATGAGGAGCTCATGCACATCAAAGCACTCGCACACTTATCCAATTCTGTGAAAAGGGAGCTCGCTGGAGTGATTGTGTTTGAGGCGCATCCCACCAACGGAACGATTTGTAAGGGCTCTCTCACTTTTTTTATAGTTCTTCATTCTCAAATCAAATCAATATCGAATTAGAGATGCATGCTCGTTAAGCCACTAAAGTATGACTTCGACTGACTGAGTAATCTAAGTGTCTCATGCAAATTAGCTGGGAGGCTGAGGGAAACGAAATTGGGCACATCACATCACTACATTGCAGCAAGTACATCGAAATGACTGAGCGCTCAATCCAATCCACTTCCGTTAAAGGGCCGAACTCGAAAACTGTATCACCATATAATTATCCTAATGTCTTTGCGTGCCTTCGCCTTCCTACTTTTTTAATGCAATTATGATTTCAGACTTTTTGGGAGTTCCTATCCTTCTCTGTAAGGGCGGGGTAACACGAAACTGGTAAAGTTTGTTCACACACACACGAGAAGCTATCCACTTCTTACGTTTTCTTTGGCGGTACGAGACTTACTTATTGCGTATGCAAAGGACCTCTGTTCTGTTCATGCCTTTCGACCTTAATGGTTTCTCCGTAAGAGATGAAACAAGATGGAGAAATGGAGTGAACGAGCGAAAGACCGAGTTTCCTTTTCGCGGTAGCATGAACGTAAGTGTAAGTACAAGCTCCTTGGGGTTTTTGGGTTGAAGGTTAGATTGGGTATGCAAAGCGGATTTTTCCGTCCGTAATTTATTCCGCTGTAAGAATATCTCGGGCATTTAGTTCCCATTTTTATAGAATGTCTTCTGGTGGAGTGGAATACGAAATGTGAGAAGCGCTCCAGCGGATGAGAATGAGCGAGAACAAGGAGGATTTCGATGCATATGAAAGAAATCTACATTTACTTTACATCCATCTTTTGAAATTAAGTCAGTGAGGCATGGCATTGCCAAAATAGCGCTATGAATTTCGCAGAAAATTTCTCTCCACATCCGGGAGAGAGATCCATCCTGGAAGAGAAAAACCTCGGTCGTTTATTTTATACCGAGAAATGATTTCTTCTTTTTTTACCTCACAATTTTTCAAGTACACACGTAGTAGTAGTAGTATTCATGCAGTGAAAGAAAAGTGCAGAGGAGTTTGGCTCGGCGGCCTATAGAATAAGGGGAATACCGTGATGGGGATGAGGAGGTAATATTCGTTAGGTTTCTCAGGTGTTTTTTGTTTGCTTCAAAAATTACTTCCAATTTTCCCCCATCCAAGTCCGAGCCAGCGCCAGGCACAGGCACAAATACATTCGAAGTAGGCCAGGTAAGGGTAGACGAATCAGGAGGAGAAGAGAGAAGAAGGTGGGTAGTAGTAATAATAATAGTAGTAGTAGTAGCATCTTATAATTCAAGATTGCCAAACAAACAATTTGTCGTCAAATAAAAAAAAAGAAATAGGTTTTCCCAAAAATAAAATCCCCGGAGTTGGGAAGTGGAAGAGGATTCATCCTTGAAAAGGAATGATGAAGAAATGTTTGGCTTTTCTGTGCCCACCTTGATTCCCATTTTTCCTTGCGTCAGTCAGGCAAACATTCATTTTGTAGTTTTCCACGGGGAAAAAATCGGCGGAGAGGAGGAGAATAAGACCGGAATTGAATGACGCATACATCCGGAAAAAACTGATACACAAAAAGGAAAAAAGATTTGATGAGTTCTATTTACATTGGAAGAAGTCAGAATCGAGAAAGAATGATTCCGGAGTGAATGTGATGATGATGATGATGGCGATGGCAATGGTAGATGTGAGTCGAAAGGAAGGAGTGACGTGACGGATGCTTTCACCACTGGAAAGAAATATAAAAGGCATGGAAGACTTGAAGGCTTCTGCAGAAAGGAAGTGGATTGAGAAATCATAATGCATTATGTTCGGGAGAGAGGATAACGAGTATAATGGGAAAAATGTGGTGCTACTTTCATCTAAGGACGTGGCTTGGACATCACGATATTATTTATCTGATGCACACGAGTGGACAATGAAATTCTCTTTTTTTTCTCTACATAAGGAAAAAAACTATATCTGGAAGGAGGAAATACTTTTTCTCTGTTAATATGTGTGTTCGTTACATTGGAATGTGCAAAGATCAAACGATGGGTATGAGTATAGTAAGATATAGTACGTGCGACATTGAATACGAATTCGGTAGTGAAAATGATTTCATCGAGAGAAAATGGATCCGTAATTCTTAATGGGGAATGAATTGAATCGAATGTCTTTCACGATCTGGCTGGACCATATTTAGTAGATACATACATATGATCACGGAAGGGGGTCGTCCATCACCATGTAACGCTGATACTATCTATGAGCTCATGTAATGTAGGTTAAAAACTTTGGAATTTTCTATCAGCAATTTTTATCTGTGGCTGGAAAAAGGTCTTGCAAAAATTGCATGTCTTACTGCTACATAAAGATTCCGTGCAATGAAGACGTTCCCTTTTTCTAAACTGTTAATATCCTCCAAGGAATCTTGTTTACTTCTTCTTGGACAAACTAATCTGATTGGGAGTGAAGCCATGCGAATGGATGTGATGAGATGCGATAAGTATTATGTTTTCCACGCAAACCGCTGCTTAGCCTTTAGAAGAGGAGACAGGATATATCATATTTGTAACTTGACAAGGAGTGAGTGGGAAATGGCATATGAGTTTTTAGGAAGTGTAGTACAAGTAGGAGTTTTTGAATCAAAGCAACGATCCATCCATCCATCTATCCCCTCAAGGTTTTTTTTGGATAGGCTATCATCACAACTAATACCGCTCCTACTTCTTTAATGACTACAAGATATTAGAAGGTGGCTTGGCTTCACTCTTTCTCTCTCTTCTCCCTTAATCATGTGGAACAATAAGATGTGTAATTGGACTCCTGTCATATTTTTTCTTTCCCTTGTCGCTTTACCGTGAGTACTTTTCCGCAGGAAATGGAAAGAGAAAGGAGTCGTACTACCAGTAGAATCGTGCTACTATTGTAGTGACTGAACAAACAAAAAAAATCCCACCACTTTTATTTTCTCCGAAAGCTGAACTGAAGTGCTTCGGAAAGAGTGCGTCATGCAAGAAGTACATAAAAATCCATTATGCCTTCTCGATAGAAGATATGTGGCTGCGTTTCTTTGTCCCACTTTTAATGTAATTCTCGCATGCTTCCCCTCACTTTGATCTGCCCCGACGATAGGACATAGAAGTCATCCCACTTTTTTTCCCCTGGAAGGTACGTACTTACATGTTCCCTAGAAAACTCACCTTTTCCTCCAGGAAAGGATGAAGACTCGACCTCATCCTGTCTACGTGTCTGGATCATCTCCGTGGCTTGCCTGGAGAAAGTTTTCCCTTTCTAGTATGAAAGTTAAATATCAACTTTTTTGTGTTCGCTCAAGGAAAAAAGGAGGCTATAGTAGTTCTCCTCCCTTTTGAAATAGATACTGTCATGAGTCATTTTGGAGGAGGCCGTAAAAGAGGGGAAATTACATTATTTTACGAGGAAAAAGAAAATGAGCTTTGAGGACTTTAAAACTTTGACTTTAATAAATAGGGAGTAATGATTGGAGGTTATGTCATTATTTCAACATCCCTTGTCCATTACGAGTTGTCGCGCTTGTCGAAAATGATTGGAAAATTTTTTTTACCAAAAGGAAATACTTATGTAGTGTTTGGATAGGGAAAATTCTATTGGTTTGGCTGATGGAGCTTCCCAACTCGAGCAACAATAGTTTTTTTCGTGGAATTGCTCGTTCATAAATTGGCTTGGGGGTTGGGTATTTTCCATGATAATAAAAAAAATGTAATCAAGAGCACCTGAGCTTCTCCCGGGAAAGTTTTCACTGGCAACAAGTACGTATACCTACACCCAATTTTCATCATATTTTCGCCCTCCATCTTTTGATTTCTTACCCAATGGATTGGTCCCAAATACGTAGTTGTTGATTTTGAATGGCAATGTCAACGCGAGATCAAATCGGCAACCACTTCGAAGGAAATTGAAATGGAAAGTTTGCATCTGTTCTACTACTTGTCCTTGGAGGTAGTGTCCCCGGGAGAAATCGGAAAACAAAAAGGGAATATTAATATGATTTTCTGGTGAAAATATTGGAAACTAATATTTTTTGAGGGAATGAAAGACAAACAAATCTCGTAATGTCACATCTCAGCATTTATTTTTCCCGATCCAGTGTCCGCAGGGTAAATACCAATCTAGTTATTCCATTTAAGTTAAAGTTTTTAAGTCCGCTATAAAAAGCATGACGACTCTTCTCCTGAATGCTCAAATCTCTCCATCTTCTGGAAGGATTTTTCCAGTGCAACCTACCCCCTAAAAGACGAGATTCTTTTCCGTGATTCTCTCCACAAGCACATACTTAATTGAATGGGCAGTATGGTGACTCACTCATTCACTCACTCCAACTTATTTTCCTGTTTTTTTTGTTGTTTTCACAAAAAAATGGCCAAAGTATTTTACGAGGTCCAGCCCAGTCCACTTTAGTGAAATGTATTGTATGGTTATTGGGGCATTGAAAGCATCGCATCAGATCACTTGGGCGTCTCGTTCCGTTTCCTACGCCTTACTCACTGCTGAGTACTACCACTCCTACCCATTAGGATCTTTTTCTTTCATTACTACATCTCCAGCTCTAGCCAGTAAGCAATCCGTAGAATCAGAACGAGTAAATAGAGTGGGTGATGTATGTAGGTATGGTGTGGTGACTCCAAAAGAAAATACTACTGGACTAGGTTCGCTCATTTCGATGGAAAGCGCGAAAAGGCTTAAGTTGGCTCTTACTACCTTGGAGCTTTCACTCCATCCAGTCACAGTCGTCGCTAATAATATGGCTTCTCTGAGTGCTATATCTTCACTCCAATATCCTTGCGGACCTATAAAAGAATTTTCAAGTTCATTTCATTCCCCAACCTAAAGAATAGCGGCTTTTTGCATTGGATCGAATCGACATCGGCTTAAGCCCTCAAAATTGCTGCCCAACTTTTCAGCTGAGCCCCATAAAAATCTGGAGTAACTACTACCAGTACTACTCTACTTCCGAAGAAAATCCTCCCTGGAAAAAAATGTACACAGAAAAAAATTCTTCTTACATTTTTTTGTTTCTGTCTGCAGCGCTGCAACGATCGTGTGTCGAGAGGATAACTGCCACTTTCTCCGGGTAGACAAGGATGACTTCAATCGCATTCTGAGGGACGTTGAGGCAAACACAGTGCGCTTGAAGGAGCATGGCCAGGATGTGCTGGTCCTTGAGAAAATCTCGGCAAATAATGCAAACCCCTACTCACATTTCAAGTAAGAGCGAACCGTGACTCGCAGTTTTTTTCCTCTTCTCCTCTCTTGTTTTCCAGAAATAGCAGCAGCAACAATTTCAACGGTTCAATATAGATACATTTTGATGCCAGCACAGTTACCGTTTCCTTTTATTTCCTTCAAAGATCAACTCAACTTAAAATAAACTGGGAAGAACTGAGCAACTTTCATTGGGGTAGTAGTAAATAGAGTATCTCTATCGAGGAGAAAAGAGAAAGGGATATTTTTTTCTGTGAGGAATGTTTTATTCAAACCCTCTTTCACGCTCGGTTTCTTCGCAAGCTATGCTCTATGAATATGGAGTAAGTTGTGGCAGTACTATTCATTCCCCGTCTCCTCATCATCCATCATTATTGCGGAGAGCTTTTTATCACCTCCACTTCCCAGTTTCATTTTATATTGAGGATGAGCCACGAAATGTTGTTGTTGAAATGCTTTGAAACTCCAGCCAGCCAGCCAGCCCCAGTCCAATTCAAGTGAAGTGAGGGCAGGGAGCACTTCACAAAATTAAAGTTGTTCGACGAGGACTGGGACTGACTAAATAGTAGTTCCTCACACTAACTTTGCTTTTCCCTTCTCCCTCCCTTTCCAGATACACTGTGATGGCTGGAAGTCCAGCGAAGATGTTGGAGCACCTCTTGGAAACCAGGCTGGACGGTAGGGAACGCTCCTCCGTGGACTCCACCGGGCGAAGATTGTCGACGCCGGGAGATACGGACTCCTTCCTCGAAGAGTTCCTCATGACCCACATCATCTTCATGCCGATTCATCAGTTGCTCACCGAACTCAAGAGACAATATCCTTTTCATACAAACTCAAACAACGAAAAGTACTTGAAAAATCCTATTTTCTCTCTAGAAAAAAAATATATCCATCCGATGCATTTTGGCTCTCTAGTGGGTAGCGGGGTTGGTTTTTTTCTCTAGAATTTAGAAATTACCACTACTAAAAAAGGAAGGAATGTTATGTACTTCCTTGTACTATACTTTACTTGTCTTTCTTTTCTTTGACTAGCAGCACTAAACCAAAAAATGATATAGTATTTTTTTCTAACAAAAAAACTATAATACTATGTGATCATGATCACGTGCGTGCTCGCTCGCTCGCGTAGGTGAGTGCTATAGATATTTAGCTTGAGCTCGGAATACTACTTACTTACTAAAAAATAATGTGATGTTTTCAACACTAACTTATTTTTTTCTCTAGTTTTCTAGTTTTTTCTCATAGGACAGAAAATATCCTCTTTTTACTCCCGTGCTGTACATAAAAACATAAAATACTTGAGATTGAGAGAGTAATACTTATGGCTTTACAAAAATATGCTTGAGTAGTGGAGAAAAAGACGAAGTGTCTCTTCCAGCTAGGAAGATGAGACCAAATACCACTTTTAGTGGCGCTCGGTTTTTGGCCTGGCCCGGTCTGCTAATGGGCCTGACGCTGCTGATGCTGTACACAAGAGCTTCACTAACACTTCCACGCCGGTGCGATGATAATAATAATGATCATAACATGACGATCTCTCCCGATATCTCTCATCAAACCAGAAATAAATATACACTCGATCACTTTTATTCCCTCTCCCTCGGACTCCACTTCTTTGGTTTCTTCCCGGGGAAAGATTGGCGATAACACATTACACAAAGTTTGTTTGTATTGGGGTTGGGTAGTCATTATAACACACTTTGGTTTGTAACCGTCCATCCATAGACTTTCCTTTTCGCTTCCGAAGCTGGAGTATTTAGAGATGCGGAGGTGAAAAGCTCCACACAAAAAACTGAAACAATGGAGTAAATGAGGCTTCATGCTTCACTCCTTTCTTCTTAATTAACGGGAGAGTACTAGTACACTAGCACCTTCAAAAAACACAAGAGTTTCTTTTTTTTCCTGAATCACGCCCCCACTCCCATTTCCCCACAGAATACTCATGAGCAGTACCGCTGGGGGAGATGAAAGTGAAATGAAAGATGATAGTCTTTCCAGTATAATTAGAATACAATAAGAAATCATCATCGTGGTTCACTGTAGGCAGAATGGGAATAGGCTTCTTTGATGATTCGTGATGAATGCCTCCTTTTATTTGGAAGACTGTAACTAGTAACTTGGAAGCAAAGCCCTTATGATGATATGTACTCCTGTTAGACAGACACCTACATAAAAGACTCCATCATCATGTAGCAACGATATTAGCTTACTCCCTCATTAAAAGTAATTTGTGAATCCGTACAGAATTCGATGAGAGAACGCTTTCCCCTCCCTCCCTCATTTTAGTTTTCCTCCGGGTAATGTAATGTATTCCACCAAATGGAAGGGGTGATTGAGATTCACTCATATTCATGAATCCGAATTGGAATCGGAGATCCCAAAATCATGATCATGATCTCCCTTTTTTCCCACGAAGAGCGGAATATTAAATGAATAGTAATGACAGGTTTCTGCTTTTTCCCCTCTTGCGAAAAAAAGAACTTTCTCTCGCTGTATCTTTTCCCCACACGCACGGAAAAATTGCTCTCGACTGACTCCTTTGATTGCCACATACGGACAGCACGGTGCTTTTCATTTCTTATGAAATATTTAGTGCTTCTTTAGTATTCCAGCTTCCTAGGAAAGGGAAAATCTGTGGAGTGAGGTGGGCTTCGGTACCGTGGGACTCGCTCTCTTTTCTCTAACATAATCATATCATTTCCATTCTCTTTTTTGAGTGCTCTGTCTGCTGTGAATGTGATGAATACAATATGATATTAATGATCATAGATATAGAGTGAATAGAGATGGGATGATGAAAACTAACTTGATTTGACATTATACTACTATTACTATCTATCCATAAAATTTTTTTTAGACTAATTGTACAATCTAATTCTAGAATAGAAAGATTGAGCCTAACTACTAGAATAGAGAAATGAATTAAGCCTTGTATTTAACTTTACTGACTCACTAATTCTCTCTTTGAATTTTTGAAGCTTTTACGGTTGACTTGATTGAATGGAATGTGATTGGATTGGATTTATAGTGTTTTATTTATTTTTAAATGCTGTATTCAAAAAATGTACATAATGATGAAAGGCAGGATATATTGCTCACTATTTCTCACGATATTTTCCTTAACCACGCTGCACTTATAGGATAGATTCGAGTTGCCAGGACCGGGAGTTCCTGCTCGCCTGTAAAAGACGTGTGGTGCAGTTCGTGCACCGCTGGATCACAACCATTGGGGACCCAGTCTTTGAGGAACAGTGCACTCACACATTTCTCGACGTAAGCATTAGACATTTATTCTTCCAAAATAAAAACTTTCTTTTAAAATACCGAATACATCCTCCAAACTTCGGTTTGGACGGTGGAGCTGGAAGTGGAACTGGAAGCAAGTTCATTATTAATGGACCGGTGAAGTTTCATGTTCATCGCAATCACGCCACCTTTCCCTGAG
>JAHZNH010000341.1:0-10467 GCA_027744355.1 Tyrannoseira gladiata
GAAAATGAAAATACTGATATAATTTTCGCTCGCAATAAAGTGACAAAGGACCGCGATAACTACTTACACAACAGGTAAACATGATGCATAGCATATGGCATGCAATAGCAATATAATTTCATACCCCATCATCATCTTTTTTAACTCAATTAGTCAGAAAAAAACCTCACTCAGTCCAGAAACCAGCAAACAGGACGAGGGACGATTATCATTTTTTTTGGGGGAAAAATGATTTTTATCAATTGGACGAAGGGTGTGACGGTGTGAGCTTCCCTGCTTACTCAATCCACCTAAATTGCTTATATTGCAGGGGCCCATCATCGAATAAGCCATTAATTCATTAAAATCCTGTACACTTTAATTGCAGCCATTTTGGATGTTGACTGACGTGAAAAAGAAGACAAAAAAGCAAATACATACATCCCTATCGGATATATGAATGTCACGTCAGGAGGATACGCTCTGAGGTCACGATATCAGAAAAAGAGTGTGAAATTACACGGAAAAGCAAGTTCTCCCCTTCACAATCACAGAATTCCCTTTCAATTCATCAAGTACTTATCTATTCGAATATAATTTTTTTGATTTTTTAATTGAACTCCGTATTTTTCCGCACATGCTTCAGTAAATCTCATTCAAACCAAGCCAAGCCAAACACACAACCCCAGATGAAAAAAAAGTGTAGTACTTAATGCATGCAAACGTCTAATTTGACATCGGATGCCAGTCGTCACAACATCCCCTTTTCAGGAGATAAAAATGCGTGAGACTCAACCCTTTCTCGCTGCTGCTGCTCTGACTCTGACTTTTTTTATGCAATCTCGACAATAAATGAGCTTAATTATCTGATTTTTTTTCAGGTGCAGTTCATAGGTTAATGTATAACGCATCACGCACTCATCACTCAGATAACCATCAACAATAAGCCATTCTCAGATTGTTCCTCTTGATACATGAGGGAACACACGTTCTCGGGGGTATTTTAATTGTCAGCACAAATTAACTTGTAAATTTGTTTAAGTTTTTTTTGCTCAATTCTCCCCAAAAAACGGTTCAAGTACCTACGGTATTTACCCAATGCCTACCAAAGTACTACAACTTGTAGTGAGATCTTTAATTTTCGCTACAATTGTGTTTTTTGCACTGCCCCAGTATTTAAATTGCAATAATTTCTTTTCAGCTCTCCCCAAAATTGCACCTTGGGGGTGGGTCACATTGCACCCTATCCAAAAAAAAACTCTGATGATTTTTTTCTTAAATCGAGATTACAGTAGCGGCTGAAGTGCAATGGCTCAGGATAAATTATTACCTCAGCCCTTATTTTTGTGATTAGTTTAGTACCCCATTAATTAATTGTTCGCATCAGTCATTATAACAGAATGTGTTGATGTTAATGGGCTGGTAAGGTGAGCCGCATTCCTCAATTTTTTTTCTGCACTATACCTATTATGAGTGCAGTTCACGTTATGGATTACAGCGAGAAAAGATCATTCATCAATTAGGAGAAACGGTACGAAAAAAAATGTAATCCTATCACGAAAGTAAACTTATTTGTTTTTTTATATCCCCCACCCCTTCATAAATACATCATTCTTGTGGCGATCGGGATGGGATGCTGCTCTCGCTAAATTCAAGAGAAATGAGTTATTGTTCTCGATTTATTTATCTAGATCAGGTACTGTTAGTCATTGTTCTTGGGAAAAAAATACTCATACTCATCATAACTCATTATTGAAAAATATTAGCACGTCTGAAATGAGTGAGTGTCTGTCTTCTGCATCATCATCATTCAGAGAATCTACAGTTACGTTTCCGATTGTTTTGTAGGTACTATATAGTGCTGTGAATTTGATCGTGCTGCAAATGTTGTTTTTGCAGTGGATGAACTGCTGACTATAATTTGCATTTAAATAGCTTTACTACGTAAATTATCTAATAATATAAAATATTTTTTATTGCCTCGCATATCCCCTCCTATGTTTAGGCACGTACATTAAAGTGTAAGTACAAAATTGAATAGAAGATACCTAGCCTAGCTCTATGGCTGGCTAGTTTGGTGCAGTTGCAGTAGGAGAATGCAATCAGACAGGATGAGTCTCCTTGCTTAAAATCATAATTACATTAAGAAGAACGCTCCCCTCCTTTGGGGAAGAAAATGGTTAGTGATCGCTCTCTAAACTTCATATCATGCACCAACACCAACAAAAATTGCCGTTGATGGTGTGGTGGTGGTGGTAAGTAGTGTGGTCTCATTCACGAAGGGACTTGAACTGTCAATCAGCTACCCACAGTGGCTAGTACCATCTCCTCAATTTTTCACAACTCATTTAGCACAATAAACTTTTCTCTGTAATTAATTGTAATTATTTAAGCAAGCCCCCTTCCCACCCCCAATTGTTGGCTCTGGCGGATTTAGGTATACTTTCTTTATTTATTTTCTTGAAAAAAAATGATAAATACCTCATCGCGTGTACTTACCTACTTACAGTTAAAATCCCCTGTTTTTAATAGTCAATAAGTTAGAATGGAAATGGATATTTTTTATGGGATTTTAATACCTCTATGACCATTAAAGTAAGACGAATATCCTGTGGGAAATCGACGAGAAGATAACTGAATAGGGAATTAAATCCACATAAATCTCTTCATTTGCAAAAACTCACAAGACTCAATAATGCAATCAGAATCTACAGTTCTGCTGTTGCGAATTAGTTAGAGCTCGTGTAAATTCATGCATGAATTTGGCCACTGTCCCGTTTCTCACTTGCCCCATCCTACCCAAGTCATTTCCACCAAATGAATTTTTTTCATTCCAAACTCGTTGTACCAGTAGCAGTCCTGAAGTCATTTTATTCGCAATAGATATGCATTCCCTTCAAAATTACAGAATTAAGAGACAAGTGAGACGAGAACAAGTCGTCTGTTCAAAGTTCCTCAGAAAAATGATAAGATCCAGATTCCCAGAAATTTTCCTTCGAATAAGAATATATTCCACCTTAAATAAACGCTCAAGTCATTATTTGGTACACGAACGCGGCTCGCATTGAAAGGGCTTGATATAAAAAAATAGGAGTAATTAATGCGTAAAACCAGTAGCACAGAAGGAAAAATAATAGCTCAGAATAAAGATATACATTGCTCAGAGATATTTTCACAAGACATTTGGCGTTTTTTTTAAATTCTTCAGCGAATTGCATTGCACTATGCACCAGCACCAAAACCCTCCTCACCCCAACCACTGCCATCACTTCATATCATCTTTGCCTTGCTAACAACCTCGTATTTTACGTTTTCATTAATTATTGGTTACGAAGCGAATTTAGACGGTGGTGCTTCTAATAGAGAAGCTGCGAAACCGCATAAGCTCATCATCATTCATTATTATTGCGAGCGGTGGCAAACGATAGATGGATGGATTTTTCCCTTCAAAATGGTAGCAGCAGCAGCAGAAGCGCGCTCATCCATCCTGTGAAGGAATATATATATATATCCATTTCTTTATTATCTGCACTTCTTATCAAGATGCTGATACTTAATTAGCATGAGCATTGCCGAAGGTAATGTAATTCCTGCTGCTTTCGTAACTCCTACTGCATCACAGTGCATCAAGCCGAGCCAAACCAACCTCAATGATATGATCATTGCAGACCAGAAAATCATCTTTGACTTTATGCCCATGTTTTCCCGAAACAATTATTACTCTTTTTGTAGCAAAAATCCGATGCAAAAACCCACCCTTCCCTTTCGTAATGATATAGTGCGGCGTGTTGTGCTGACTGGTAGGAGTGTAGAAAGCAGCAGGGGTTAAAGTTAAAGAACAATTCGCGAGTTTACGGGTGATAATTATTTTCAGTCAATTAAATAAACTCGTACGCACGTGGAGAAGAAGAGGAAAATGTATTATATTTCCCCTCTCTGAATTTGTAACGCTGCGGTGGGGGAGGGAAAATTAATCTGGTAATCGGGACTAATAAGACGGGACGACCCAGGAATTTTGTAAAGAACGGAATATGGAGGTGGCGGTGGTGGTGGGAACGACAGTAAAAAATTTCCTTCATCTTATATAGCGGTCAATAAGAAGCCATTGTGAAAGGCCTTAATATTTCTCGTTAGGAAGAGAACAAAACTAATTCGCTAGATGAATTGCTCCTGAATTTTTTATTGCGTATGAGTCTAAATGCTTCGAGTGGAAAATTTGAAATGGGCTTTGAGTTCTACCTTGTCCAAGAAGAAGAGTTTGTTTCTCGGCTTCAGTATTTGCTCATTCCTTTGACAGGCTGAAAAATTCTGGTTTAATAGGAGTTAATGAATATTTTATGTAAGATTTGTGCTCTGAATTTTTAATGAAACTTGTCTGTCACGAGGTAAAATGTGGATATCGTGCAGAG
The DNA here is from genome assembly GCA_027744355.1 of Tyrannoseira gladiata. Classification (NCBI taxonomy): domain Eukaryota; kingdom Metazoa; phylum Arthropoda; class Collembola; order Entomobryomorpha; family Entomobryidae; genus Tyrannoseira; species Tyrannoseira gladiata. Next base: position 4,389 of record JAHZNH010000341.1, read on the forward strand.
TAAAGAAGTAGGAGTGGAGTAGGTATATCCTTTTCTTGTTTTGTGCTACCATTTCCTCCAATACATTTAATCCATCTTGCTACTTGTACTAGTTAAGGTATTTAGGTGCATTTATTGACGCATTAATATGCCTCCACTGCCTGTAGGAAAGATAGTAGCTTACTCACTTACAAAGACCTGACTTTTACTTGCGAAACTTCCCGGAAAAATGATGTTCGTCAGTTCGCGGAGAAGAACTGGTTCGTGAATGTTGTTCCTTTTTGCAGAAGGAGTCAAAAGTGTGGCTGATCTATTGAATGCGTTTCTAGAGTTATAATTAATTACCCATTATAATTATAATTCAACTAGTCTGGCATAAAGGCAGGCGATTTTTTTCTCATGAGAAAAACTATGAATGAATAAGTAGTGAAGAGTAAATACTCACTATATCATTAAAATGCTACTTAATTGGAACTGTATCAGCTATTAATAATATGTAAAATGCTTAGAGAATTTTAATTTACAGAATAAACCCGATTAATTTTATTGAAATCTTAATTTGCTCCCTTTTTATTGGGAATCTGCCACCTAAAATTTGATTTGATGCATGATTCAACAACGTGATTTAGAGGACATCTGAATCCGGCAGTGCTTGACTTGGGATTTCCTTATTGGTAATCGATGCTATTCCTGTGGAAAAGTTGGTTGTGCAATATTCACCTTGTCTTGTGATCGAGAGAATTTGCTCATGAGGAAATTATCTTTGGCAGCTCAATTTATCAAAAGATATGATATAAGGCAATATAGTCACTGGTAATAAATATGGTGTGTGGTACTGGTACCTGACTCACTAAATCAATGGGATGTCACGTGGCTTATACTTTCCTGATTTATTTGAAATGAAGAAATAATCCATTTTATTTTTTGACTCAATATGCTCAGGTCCCATCATAGTGACTAGAGGAATGGATGATCTAGGAAAATCAAATCCAATTTCAATGATAATGATAAAGGCATCATAAAGCACATCAGAAATCGCAATATTTTTCCATGTACTGATCATTGTATTCAAATCAAATAGGATTGAATTTGAATGAATTCACGCTCATTGTGTGCAAATTACTAACAGCGAGCTAAAAAAAAGTGAATGTATGAGGATAAATGAGATTGAAAATACCAGAGATAGTAGTCATTCATCATTTGGATTGGATTACCCCAGCCAAATGGCTATATCAGAATATTGTTATTTATTGGTCATTAAATGTAATTATGGTGGTTAGATTACAACTGGAGTGTGTTCTTCAGCTATTTAACACGCTAATACAGAACAAAAGCGCGTAATGTACTCAAACGCTCAATAAATCTCACGCTGCAAAAATTTATTCCTACCTTCGTGTTTTACATTTTACATCCCTAATGAAATGTTCTTCGCGAATCGTGAGCGAACGAAATTGGTTTTGGATTTCACCCTGCGTGCGGTCTAACCTAGTAAAATTACTCACTTTGATTTGATTTCGTATCCAATTTTCACGAAGCAGTTTAGCTTATTGAAATTACCGAACACGAAAAACTTAATAACATAAATAGCTAAATAAATCTCGACTTCAATTTTTAGCCAATCACAACTAAATACTTAATCGTATTTACTCATGTACGTATTTTGACAAATCTTGTCGAGCTGCAGCTTATTCAGACGAAGAGACTCATCGTCAGACATCGAGTTCGGCTTTTTCTGTCTCATTAACGTTCCCATTGTTGATCAACGATGCATACTTGCTTCCTTGCTTGAAGACCCACTTTTGTTCGCTTCCTTCTTGACAACAGATCTTCTCCCTCTGTGACTGGAAAAGGATGAGATATGGGATGGATATGAATATGCGTCCCCATCAAAACGCATCAGGCAAACTGAGTGAGTGACTGACTGACTGATTGTTCCCGGACTTGAGAAGAAAAGACGGCATTGGCTTGGCTTGGCATGCTCATGCCCGTGCTCGTGCACTGCACTAGCTCTTCCTTTTTTGTGGTTTCATGGAAAGCAGACAACACCACACCACTACCATCATCATCCATTTTTATGATTATTCACTCACCAAAAATACATGATTCCTTGCATTTTTTGCTCCGCTTCTTCCATGAATGAATAGAATAATGATCGTCTTTGGGCTCCAAAGCATATGTTCATCAATTACGCGGTCTTTTGTGATTGTGCATTAGCCGTCATCGTAGCCATCATCCCATTTAATAATACGTAATTCGTGTGCGCGCAGATTCAAGGATTCTGGTGAAATAACTGATGTACCTAATTTTGCAGTAGATCTTTCTCTTTTATTTCCTACCTCCATATGAATTAAGTTGTTATTGAGTGAGTAAGAGCGACGCTTCACACACGGGGTCCACATTTTTAGGTTCCCCGAAAACCGCTTCCATATTCTTGAAATTGGTGTTCCGTACTGAAATTGGACTTTATATGTCATAACATAACATCACAAATAAAATCTAGAATAATGGTGTGAAGTGAAACCCACATGAATATGCATGCTTTTCGAGAAGAAACTTTCCATTTCTCTGGGCATGAATAGCAACATCGACCAATTGACCTTTTTCTCCTCCATTCCCCTCCCTTGAGAGCACGCTTGAATGAAACGGATGAATTGCTCACTCAGTGGAACGTTACAGGCACGTGGGGGCTAGTTAGTTCGTTAGGAGTTGGGGGAAATTGGAAAACTAAAAGGAGGTAATTTACATGTTATCTACATCTCAACGGATCACTCAGTGGAACGTTACAGGCACGTGGGGGCTAGTTAGTTCGTTAGGAGTTGGGGGAAATTGGAAAACTAAAAGGAGGTAATTTACATGTTATCTACATCTCACCGGAGCGTGAAATTTTCGGATGCGCTTATTGAAAAACTTCCGGAGCACTTTTAGTGTCAGCGAGAAGTGAGAGGCAATTTTTAATTTTGATGAAGTGAGCTTAAAATAAAATGTGAAAGAACTAAACTTTTCCTTCCTAAAGTATAAATATTAATGTATTAAAATGAAATCGGGGACTTGAAATGATGTCTATTAGTCATTTTTTCATAAAGTTTTTCAATTTAAATGAAGACCAACCGCAATACTATATCTGAAGCAATTTGACGAGGAAGTTTAAAACTTTTAAAAGCCAGCTAAGGCAAATAATGAAGAGTAATTAAAAGACAAAGGTTGCTTTTCTAATTTACCTAAGGTAAAGTCACCATTTATTGCGTGGGCATAATTTCCATAAAATGAACTTTCTTTTTAAACAGGCGATAGTTTCTTACAGCCTCGGTAGCCATTTTAGTCTCTCGATTGCAATTCCCAACATCAGTCCACGTTTGTTTGTTTGAGGGGCAAAATCTCTTTTTCGAAAAAATGCAATACAGCAGAGAAAAGAATTTTTTTATTCCAACTTACAAAAACTGATGCGTATTACTTCCAAACTAACTTTTATTCAGCGCATCATCATCATCATCATCATCCTCATCACACAACTTCTTCCGATCTCCTTGATTGTGGGATCCGAGCCAAGAAAGAGAATAGGGAAGCTGAAGCAAATGAACGAGAAAAATGTTCTTTCCAACTTTTTTCGCTATAACGCTCGTCTCTTCGCCCTCATCCATTCTCTAACGATTTAAGTACATTTTCTATTTTTATACTCGTTCATTGCCCAACTACACTACATAGTGCAAGTGCTCATTCCCAGATAAATAAATACCTTCACGCAAAGTATCAGCATCAAGTACGTATCCGTAAGTACGCAATACATTTGAAAAAGTTATATTGTGCATTTTTACTTTTTACACATCAGATCGAATCGTGGAGCGAGTCTATGTGGCTTAGCTTCCAAGGAGAAAGACCGGGAAAAATCGAGTGAATTGTTAATGTTGTTCTTTATGGGGAATGTACGTACGTACACATTTTCTCTCTGTAGTTTTTTTTCTGTTACGGTGCTATATACCTTGGTTTTCCTTAAGGGTGAAACAGAAAGCTGAACAAATTTCGGTGCGACACGCCCACACTTGGTCTTATATAGCCCGCAGACGCCACTCTTGGCCCATTAAAAAGGCCCAAAAAAGATATAATGCGTTGTGCTTTGTTTTTACTCGGTCTTCCAACCACCATTGCCACTCTTTTCAACCGTGATACACTGCCTTTTTATCTTTATCCTCCTCTCCCAAAAACTTTATTCCTTTCTCGTTCTCCAAAAATCTTTTTTTATTCCTTTTTCATTACGATTACGACTCATTCTCTCTCTAGCTCCTCTCTCTTGGAAAAATGTTATCTTTTTTTGGAGGAGAGGATGAGCATGAGCATGCAACTACCTACATTGAAGTCATGTAAAATTATGCATGTCGTCGTAGTAGGATTCTTCTTGCCCTTCGGTGATGCTCTTGGCATTCTGATTTTTTCCACCATCCGAATCCGAAAATCTGAACTAGTTGTATTGAAGGGGGAAATGACAAGATGGATATTACTACAATAAGCATTTAACCACAGAGGAAAGGGACTGAGCATACTTAAGTGGTTACTTTTAGTTGGTGGTGAAACATTAAAGATCATTGCCATTAAAAGTTAAAGAGAGAGATCCTTTATTGCTTACATTACATAATTATACTTATTTCACTCCACATTATTATTCCCAAGAATTTGATTCCTTGACTGAGTCCGTCTCCACTCGTGTGACTTACTGGCACCCGGGGTAGGCTGCATCATCAACAAATTGGAAAGTCCAACAAATAAAAGGGGAAATTAGACTTAATGACTTTGATTATTCCCGATGTAAGTTTGAATGTGAAAAATGAGCTTTGACTGATGATGATGAGGCGGTGCGGTAAGGCTTGTCTTCAGGTTTGATGTCTGCGTTGAGCAGTGCGCCGGCACCGTCCTGCTCGCCAACCTTTGACCCAACACCCTTTCCGGAATGATTCTGAAGGGTTCAAGACGAAGAAAATGCCATATTATGTCTGCGGAGAAGGAATAATCATTTGTATTTCATGGAATCAGATAAATAAAGAGAAGATTTTTTGCGCGCCTTGAGGAAAGGTGAAGGTAAGGATTTAAGTAAGTAAATCGATCAAGCAACCAGAGGGAGATCAAGGAAAAGTTCAAGTGTCTGTCTAGTCAGTCAGCTCTCATCATTTACTTGGATGATGCAGACGATCCTGATTAGCGATTAATACAGAAACATCCCCCATGAATACCAACAGAACATTACGATTTTACTCTTGAATTACATACTTAAGTAATGCAACAATCTGGACCTGGATATTGTAAAAGTTTTGGTTTCAAATTTAAAGCCTTGAAATAATATTCCATATTATTCAATCATTTATTAAAATTAAATAATTAGTGAGACCACTTGAAATAAATCTATCAGATAGGATTGCACAATAAAATATCTTGTTTGGGAAAAATGAAGATTTATTATTAAGTATAAAACTCATTCCACTGAAGTCCCACAGAGCCGCAAACACTCGCATCAGTATAGAAGCATGAACATAAAAACTACGAAAAGTCTGTTCTTTGGTGGCTTGTATGCAATCCTGATTGAATCAGTTATGGTAATATTGATTTAATCAAGTATTCCAACGAAATCAAATTTCCTCGCGTAATGGACTGTTACCCCCTTCAGCATTTCATTTTTTTCCTCCGCCATAAGGAAATATATGCAGCAAGCAAAAATGGGATAATCGACTCATCTGCGGTAGAAGTGATGCGTTAAAATGCAATAAAAACGAATAGGGCTCTCCGATAAGCGGAGGGATTGTACCCATGGGCAAATCACAACATTTTGATTATTCTAGGGATTACGATGAAAGTCAAAACTGATGTGAAGTGAAGTCAAGCCACCCTGCCTGATATGATACTCTCTAACTCGCTTACTTACTTACTTACTCCCATTACAAAAATCCACTTAAGTATGGGGAAATCCGAGTTACTTAAAAGGGATTTGAAAGGAGACAGCGGTTGGGTCGGGTGGGGGAAATGAAGAAACGCCAAGTAATGTTGACTAACCGTGAAGTTTATGGTTCTAACGATGACAAATACTCGGGGCAGATTGTTTTGATAGAAGGGATGGTGA
>JAHZNH010000342.1:0-11073 GCA_027744355.1 Tyrannoseira gladiata
GCTACGCGTGCGACGCACCTTGACTCCGTCGCCATTATACAAGAGGTATAAAATGTACCTTACTTATACTTACTGTGGTGCTAACAGGATAAAAGGCATGGAAAAAATGGCTCAATTTTTTGCGCTACTTTTCATGAAAACTCATTTTCCGAAGAGAAGATACATCTACCTTACATCCAAATCGATCCGATAGTAGATAAGTACCTGGTGTGCTGGACGAGCGGAGGAAGTACTTAAAAATTAGCGATGGCATTTTATTACGATAAAAGCCCAGGTAGAAAAAAATATATTTATCGTCTCTTCCTTTCGCTGAAAACGTGACTTTCCTCCTGAACGATCCCTTGTCAATCACTTGATCCATCCGGAATGACTCCATTTTGTCTAGCTCATTTTTTGAGAGAAAAAGTGCAATCATGATAAGAAGGCAAGATTGGAAGATTGTAATACTGCTTTGATTGGAAAAACAGATTGGGAGGAAAAAAATGAAGCAAACATTTTGTTCGTATGCGGGGCTTAAGACAACAAAATCTGTGCGTCTCGTTTCGCCTCGCCTTGCTCTCACTCCGATACTTACCTAAACTGATTGAGACATCTGGTTCAGTGAGAAAAAAATCTGTTTGGTTCATCGACAGCCTCTCTGCAGCGAAACCACAACGGACTGACATTTTGACAGGAGATAGCTTTCTTTCTGTTGATCTCTCTTGCTCCCTCATCATCATTTTTAAGCAGATGCAACAAAGATAGCAAAAGAGAGAGAAAAAATAATACAAGAGAGATGAGATGAGTGACTCTCTCTCTTCATTTCATCCATGTGTTTTTCACTCGAAAAAAAGGATTGAGCCGAGAGCTCCTGACTCGAGTCAATGGAATCCCTTAAAAATACACAGGATGAAGGAGCGTCAACATCGTCATTGGGGATATCCATATCCGCACCAGGAATAAAATGAAAATAATGCTCGCTTCATAAATGACAAGCCGTAGATAAAGGAGTGAAAAGAAGAAGACGAAGAAAAAATTCTTAACTAATTGCACATGTTTCAAGCACACAAACTGACTGAAGATATAAGTATATATTTCCCCGAGACTGAAGTGAAGAGTGGCAAAGATGCGATCGCAACAAGGAAGGTGACGTAAGGAGGATATAAAGTTACTCATTGATTCCTCCTTGAAGACATACTTTCCTGAAAAGAAGTGGATTCTTCATTTACATGATCCCCAGATATTTTGTCTATGATACCACGACTACTAATAAGCCGTTATAGAACGCTGTGAAAATGACAGGACTAAAGGATTCTTTTCTGGTGGGGGTAGTAATATTTTGTAAGTTAATGCTTTCTGGTGCTGCTGCTGCTGTGGCGGTGGTGGTGAAATGAAAACCGTTTTCTTTTCACAACCTCTCCAAAGAGAAGTGAGTGTGATGGACGGGGTGTGACAGCGCCTTAAAAAGTAAATAAAGAGCGATTTTTATCACTTGTTCCTCAATCATCTCTCTGGTTTTTATTGGATGTATTACATGCAGCTGAGCTATTAGCCATATTAACTGGGTTTCAGTGGGGCTCCTGTAAGATAATTACTTACCATTTGGGGAGCATGAAGCGGCAAATTGATTCCTCTTCATAGTTTGCCGCTCATAAGAACTAACTTCATGCAGCCATGGCTTTTCCCTGCCGATAATTAATTTTTTCTTGAAGTAACTGTAAAAACGGCGCTCGCAGATGGAGTCAACTTTTCATCGGAATGAGGAGAAAGAAATTCGCTCTTGAAGAGATGCCGGTAATTAATTTTTTCTTGAAGTAACTGTAAAAACGGCGCTCGCAGATGGAGTCAACTTTTCATCGGAATGAGGAGAAAGAAATTCGCTCTTGAAGAGCATGGATCTGAGAGAGAAATCGCCGTGTAGGTTTTGCGCTAATCAAGATTAACTACTTGGGTTTGTTTTCACGCATATGGCTCCATCAAATATTTAGGTGGCTGCAGCAGCATGGATCCTCTCAAGGAAGTTTTGGTGACTTACGCGGTTTAGAAAAGGCTTTCGGGATTGAACATTTCAGCGTAGAATAAATACAATACTACGCATATATGTAAATTACATGGTGGATTGTTGCAAAATTAAAGGGTAATGGGTAAACGAACCGTTCCTCCATCTTAATTTTTCCCCGTGTCAAGCATTACACGGATATTGAGGAGACAGGATAATTGATGTGGCACAGCAGTCGCTCAATCAATTACCGAAGAAAATATCAGTAGCTGCGTTCCCTTCAAACACATTTTCGCATTTTCTTTTTTCTCTCTGTGCAGTGGGGATTTATGGGGAAAGACATTATTATTTTGCAGTAGGATTTTTTTTCACTGAAATGTCTCGATGATGACTCCTAACCAGAAAGGAAATGAAGAAGCTGTATTGAAATGAACTCTGAACAATAAAATATAATCATGATCACATCACAGCTCTGAGCACAGAAGTACTCTGGCTACAGTATTAAGTGCATTGATACAAAGGAGAGAATGACTTTGGAGATGGAATTTGGCTCATAAGGAGCGGTTGAAAATGTCAGAAAATGGTAGTAGAAAAGTATGGATTACGATCGTTTTTGTCAGGACCTGAAAAAAATTGAAGATGATGAGGTAAAAAAAGAATATATATATACATCCACATTATTCTGGTCGGAGGAGCTTGTTAGCCCAACTCGAAACATAGCATCCATCCTTTTTGGAAATGTCGAGACGAGATTGAGTTCTCTTTTTTAAGAGAAAAAAACTTGGCTCCGTTCGTTTGTTCGTTGCATGAACAAAAATGAGCAATACTTGTCCACCGAGGTGGATTAACGAAGGAATGAAAAGGAGTGCACCACGAAAGGAACATTTTTTTATTGAGCTTGAATGCACTGCAGAAAAAAAGCCTTTTTTCTTCTAACAATTTCTTTTTCTTGAAGAAGAGGAAAGAATAAGTCTTACGGAACAGTTCAGTGAGTTCGGTTAAATCTAAAAAAGAATTTTGTGTTGTGTTGTGTTGCGCTACTTATGTGTGCGCGCTCACAGGTATTGGTATTGAGGGTAGAGGAAAATGAAAAATGTGTATACAGCTGAGAAGCTGCTGGACCGCAAAGATCACCGCAGGAATCCAAAATGTACACGAAGAGAGAAAAACAACTCGACAAAGAAAAAGTAGTTGCATCTTTTCTGGCTTTTTAATACACTGTAGAATAGTACTATGGTTACTTGGTGTGGAGGAAGAAACAAGTGAGCTTAGTAATGCGATGTGCACACCACCACCACTTTCAAGAATTTTCGCTTAAGCATCTACGGAACAGTTCAGTGAGTTCGGTTAAATCTAAAAAAGAATTTTGTGTTGTGTTGCGCTACTTACATATGTGTGCGCGCTCACAGGTATTGGTATTGAGGGTAGAGGAAAATGAAAAATGTGTATACAGCTGAGAAGCTGCTGGACCGCAAAGATCACCACAGGAATCCAAAATGTACATGAAGAGAGAAAAACAACTCGACAAAGAAAAAGTAGTTGCATCTTTTCTGGCTTTTTAGAATAGTACTATGGTTACTTGGTGTGGAGGAAGAAACAAGTGAGCTTAGTAATGCGATGTGCACACCACCACCACTTTCAAGAATTTTCGCTTAAGCATCTCTCGGCTTCGCTTGAATTCATGAAAATATCCATTTTTATTCCCGTGTAATATGCAAATTCGCATTTTTTCAAAGGATAAGATAGAAAACACGCTATATTAAGGAGACTACTACTTACACTATACTTTTTTGCTTTGCCTCGGGCTGAATAATTTTATTTTAGCTAATTCTGTGCTAATCATAATTCCGAAATGCAATTTGATGGCATTGTAATGTAATGAAGACGCTTGCGGGCAAAATAACCGAAGTTGCTGATCAAATGAGGTTTTACCTCTAAGGTGCATACGAAATATATCAAAATCGTTTCTTGAATCAATGCATTCTCTGAGAACACGTGACATTTTCATACCTGCTCATTGTGATCCGTAATGCATAATGGGATTTTAATTAAACAATGGGCTGAGCTAGAGCTAATTCGTTTTCATTCATTCAAGCTGATTCAATGAATTCATGAGACGCTTTGCACACTCTCGACGCATTCTAGCTCATTGAAAGAAAATGTGCCTATTGATACACAGCACAAAAGGGCACGACAGGGGGTATTCCTGATGAATATGAATATAAAAAAGAGGCTTTTCGCTGATGAATTCACAGACCAGAGACTCGAGAGCAGCTACGTGTTACATCGAGCACATGACAAAAGTTTAGTCGATAATTTCAATCCGGAGGAAGGCGAAAAGGAGGACCTTTATTGTTAGCCGAAATTGGAAGAATTTTTTTCAAGGATTGTAGATACTTTCTTCATATTTTATTTCACTTTTTTTTAGTTTGAAGCAGGAAAAGTCACTCCAGAAAAAATTGGAGTAGCATCTGTATTTCCCCGATAGGATGGATGAATGGAACACGGAGTGATGCAATGTAAAAAACTGAGAGATGAGGGGTGAATGGGAGCCGAGAGCCGAAGCATTGCCATGGCAATGGCCTTACACATTCTTCCAGTCTCACTTATTATTACTTTCCCCCTCAACTTTCTACTCACTCACTCACTGCGTCTCCCTTTTCATTCTCTATTCTGCGGTGGTGGTTCCGTTCCATCTCCAGAGCCATGGCTATAGGTCGGCTTCGCTTGGTGGGGTTTGGTTTGGTTGGGTCTGATGATGTAAGTTTCTGAAGCTGCATTACCATCACCACTGCCTCCACCACCACCGCCGATCTCAGTGTGCAAGCAGCTTCACTTTATGTGGCGGCGGTAGGACTTGACTAGCTTAGCTCAGGCATTTCCAGTCGAGATTAAAAGTTTGATTTATTTGCCACAAGGCTTTCTCCCTCTTTTATTCTCCTTCTGTCTTTCCACTTCTCTTTAGTATCGGGAACAATTTTCTCATAAAATTCTCCTCTGGAATTCCTATGGGATCATGTGATGTGATACTATGCGGTGCTCCCGCAGAAAAAAAGATGAAGAAGGAAGCCTGCATGGCTTTCCCTTGCCTTGGCTTCACTTTTTGCCGCTGGATCATTTCACAAAAACTAAACTTCAATATAGATTTCTGCTCGGTTTCGGGAAAAGGAAGACGAAAACGACGAATAAAACCCGGAATTTCTTTTCAGGCATGCAGTGGTATATGAGTGCACTGCAGCAATAACAAAAAAAATGTCTTTCGTCTTTTCTTTCTTTGCAAAAAAGCAATAATAATATCGCCACATATATAAAAAGGGATGATGTTTTTCCAAGAAGGCATTCCAACTTTCTCCTCCTCCCCCTCTTCACAATTCTTATTTTTTTGAAGACTCCTTCGTCAGGAAAAAGATATGGCTTGGAAGATGGAGAAAAACTCTGACTTACTTCCGTCTCGACTTGGCTCGGGCTATTACTTTCGTTTTGTTATTCTTTCTTTACAACTCAGCATTATAATAATACATACATGTTTACTCAACCCGTCTCCGAGCATTCCCTCTATTTCTCTAAATGAGCCTTAGTAAAAAAAAAGAAGCCATACCCCCTTTCACATTTTTATGGTCCATAAGTTTGTCCATGTCGTAAATGCCATGTTAAAAACCCTTCTTTAATCCTAAAATTCTTTTCAAGTGAAAAAAACTTTTTTTTCTTCCAAAATCCATTGCACGCATTGCATAACGGTATGGCTGTACGGTGGATTTGGATTCTCTTGGAATTGGCCGACGCGTCGCGTTGGAAGAGTTTCAAGATTTTTTTTTCCAGATTCGCATTACAATCAAAATCATTCCGTGAAGATCAATATTGGAAGCGACTTTTTGATCTCATCCGTTTCCCGTGACATGGACAGTTGTAGTTCAGGTTCAAAATCCCCTAAATTTTCAATGTAAGCCAACAAGCCATCCTATTTAGAGCTTTGGCAGAAGGGAGTAGGAGTAAAGGGAAAAAAATATTATTTGCATTCCTTCTCCCCAGCTCGCTCACTCAACCACCAAGATAAGGTCAGACTGGGACCATAGTGAATTCACGGCATTATCTCGACTTTAAAGTTTTCTATGCGCGTTGAGTAAACCGCTTTTAGCTTTCCATTGTTCCAATCTACTCGAAAGATTTTGAAGAAACAAACTCCTGCTTTGTTATCCTCAAACAAAGCCGAGCGTAGCGCCAGCCAACCCACAAAAACTTTTTTGGCTGGAGCTTAGCTAATAAAAGGTAATAAATCCTCATGTTTTATTTGCCCACTAACACTTGGGCTGTGTAGTGGAATAAGTGAGCGTAGTAAAAAAAAGGAAGAGAATTCCAACTTTTCGGTTTCACTCTTTTCTCCTCTCCTCAGCGCAAAAGAGAAAAGAGTGGCTTTCCAACCGGCTAATCCCGGCTGGCATTTTAAAACACAAAAGCCCTAACTTCCGAGTTAGGAAGTTGGACTATACCCCACCACCACCACAAGAAGAAAAGCAGCATTATTGTGGAATTTAGCGGGAAGAATGGAGAGAATGCTTACCCACTCACTATTCAAAAGCAACTCTTTTGTAAATAAAATTAGAATTTTCATTAAGTGGAAAAAGGTACGGGAGACACATACCAAATGGAAGAAAATGAGGAGGCAGGGAAGGAAGAAAGCCCAAGGAAAGTTCTATCTCATCTCTTCTTCTTTCGAGTATGCCAAATAGCCCCTTTCCCTAAGCCACATAGTAGCACCACCACTCCTCTTATTTACGTTTCATCACAAGAAGAAAAATTTGCCCTGAAACTCTTCGAAAGCAACTTCTTGCTTTCCCAAAGTTGCCGAGTTTTTTAAAGAGTCTTTTCCTTCTCGTCCGAAATGGAGAAAGGGAATTAGAGCGGTTTGGTTTTGGTGCATGCACAGGAGAAATACTGTATCAACTGTAAGCATGTATTTTCAGGGGGAATGATGTAGCTGCATTCTAAGAATAATAAGTGCGGAATGAGGATAGCCCCATGATGATGATGATGGCGATGGCGATGAAGAAGAAGGTTCTAATCGGACTGAGATTCCATTTCACACCCGGCTGCCTCACTCAACTTCCCATTAGAATGGGCGAGCACGACACCAGAGAAAACGGGGAAAATTCAACAAAACCATTTTGTCTATTTCTCTTTTTCCCTCATCATCATAATACCTTTTTCATTGCATCGGGCATCATATGCCTCGCGCCCTCCTCTTCATTCTCCTCCTCGAAGGGTTTTAAATACAGCTTTGAAACTACTATTACAGGCTTAACTGCTACACGAAGTGAAAAAAAAACTCTGGGAGGCAATACTATTTAGTACTTTCATGATGAATTCCCTCACTAAGCGGCTTGGTTTGGCTTGGACTTGTTGGAAAATGGAATTTTTTCATGGAATTCCTGTGAAATGCGAAGCCATACATAAATACTTATGATGGGAGTATCAGTATCACGATATGGAAATCGGATAAGGTAGATCGTTAGATTGTAGATGCATATACGCACCAGCTTTATTTCAAGAGGATGACTTCAGTCTCCAGCGAGCCATTTTCATTTTTTTCTCCTCCATTTTTTCTCTTCCCTGCTTTATATCCCATGTTGATTTCAAACCAATTAACTTTACAGGCTGCAAAAAATCTTCAGTTCATTTCTCGGCTCAGCCGTCACACTCATATTTTACTCTTGTCAGTCAAGCCCAAATTCCCAGCAGTGCTGCTACATAACTTCACACAGGCAGAGAGAGAGAGTGAGAAAGAAGCGGAATATCGTCTTACAACTGGGATCCTTCCCATCCTCCATATATTTTTTTACGTTTTGGTGACTTCTGTTTTCATTCCGCACTTGGAGGGAAAGGCAAATGGGCGTATCATATACGATGATAAGGCGTCTTCACTCACTCACTTCTCAAGGAATCCTTTCCCAAGCGAAAATTGCTTTAGCGGGGATACATTACCCACACAAAACAAAAGAGAAAAACAGAAGTGACAGTTGGAACTACTATTTCACATTGATTTCCTATCTCCTCGCCCATTTTTTCCCTTTTCCTTTCTTCATCTCCTTCTGCAATGCAGTGTGTGTGGTGGGAGCAATGCGTTCAGAAGGGAGAAGAAAAAAAATCAAATTCCCTGTTTAATTCTTTTTTCCCACCCTGATAAAAATTTGCATGAAATAATTTATTTCTACTTCTTCTTTCAGTACCAAAAAAGCGAAACTGTTTTCTTCCTCCCCTTCCACAAAAATTGTAAGAAACTGAAAGAGATTTTCCTCAACAAAATTGATTCCGACTCGACACTTCCAGTGATTTTTCACGAACCACCCCTACGAAAAAAAACGTCGGGATTAATTTTAAAAATTTCCCGGAATATCGTATCTAGCTAGCAGTAGTAAAGAGATCGGCTTGTGTTGTAATTGTGTTTTAGCCATTTTATTTCCTTCCCCGATCAGATTTTTCTTTCCGACATCTAGGAAATTTTTTTCTTGCTCGCCTGATGAAGACATTTTCACTTAAAATATGATGAGTTCATTTTCTGAAGAAAAAAAATCAGCAAAAAAGGAATTAATATGACCTTTCCATTTCATCCATATAATTTTAACGGGAGAATAGGCCTTTCACTGCCACATTCAATCTTTGATTCAATTAAAGCCTAACGAGCCATTTTCGCTCCAGAAACAAGCCTTCATAAACTTTCCAGGAATCCATGCCGCTCAGAAAGCGATCAACCACGGACTTACACCAGAACAAAAAAAATCGACGAAAAAAATCAAAATTAGATTTCATCAGTCCTAAAACAAGTATCGATTCCTTTCCCTATAATTATATGAATCCGTTTTTTGTATGAGTGTACCAATTCAGAACATACTAGAGACCTCTCCTCATTCTCCCAATTTCCCTCATTTCACAAGTCGAAATCATCTCCACTCGAAAATACTTAACTCAGATCATTTTTTATTTCAGTCAGTGTCCAATTTGTAGTTTTTCGTTCAGTACTTTACATCAAGGAACGAATCATGGTGTAGGGATGAGATTTCATTCATTCAGAAGGAAAACTACAAAAAAATATATCGTATCGTATAACATGGCTTCATATAATTTCCTTTCTAATTTTTTTCTCTCTCTTCCATTCGATTCATCCCTTTCCCCAATTTTTTTCTGTTTCATTCGTGCATCAGCACGAACGAATCATGCCTCATCAGAAAAAATACGAGAGTGGCTGCCAGTGCGAAGCACAAACATTGATTGACACATTCGAAATGAATAATTTTTTATCTTCCTTCCTCGATCATTTCCCATTTTCGAAATATAATTTACTTCTCGCGAACAGAGGGGAAGGGGATCCTCATGCAAAAATCCTAGAGTCAGCTTGATGTAATGTGATATTATGGAATTTTTCAAATAATAAAAGCCCATTCAACCAGGATAAAACGAGGAAGAGGAAATAGAAGCTCGGTGCTTATTATAATTGCAAATCGGGCTGGGTCAAACAATCTTCATTAGTTTTTGATCGGTCGTTTCACTAAAATTAGAGCCTTTCTAGATTGACTTGAAGTTTCAGAAAAAGCAATTCAGTCTCTGTAAAAAAGAGCAATTCGAATCAAAAGCTAGGGTAGTATTAGAAATCCATGCTACAAGGCTTTTACATTGCATCGCAATCCAAAAAAATGTTAAAATTCCGGTTTCCTTTTTTCCTACGATTTTCACTTAAAACTGGGAATGCATTAGCATCACCAGTAATATTTCATTGAAGGGAGAAATTTCGTACACGGAAATACTTTCAAAATTTCAGATTCTGGACACATCTGTAAAGAGCCCTTTCCAGCGTTCACGAACGAGGTCGCCATATATTGTGACAAAAATATTCGATTTTTTTCCTCTCCCAGTAAATTCCTCACGAATCTATAGTCTTATTTTTTCTAAATCATGGATTCACGTAAAGCCTTTTTTCCTGTGGAACAGAACCAAGTCCTTCCTACCTTGCTTGTAAGGACGTGAACAACATGAAATTTTTTCACGGAAAGAGCCAAAAAATATTATATGTGTTCTTGTGTTCTCCGGCACCTCTCCTCCACTGCACACACACAATTTTTTTGTATTTCCACTGCCAAAAAAATATGAAATGGTGAGAGGAGTTGTGTAGTGTATATGCCCCTGCTCCTCGTTCGTAAAAGGCTTTCAGGCTTACACGCTTACATTACAAGAGGTATTAGGGATCAGTGTAAAATTTATGACAAGTGACGGGACCTGAATGTCAAATTCTTTTCCTAAAATAACCCGTACATTTCCGTTCGCGCTTTCCCATTCAAGAAGCTTCCCCGAAACGGAGTGAGTGAGTTTGCTCGATGTTGGTATTTCATTCACACCAACCCAGAGACGAAAAAAAAATTATGAAAAAGGGGTATCACATGACGGGGTGGAAGGAACTAAACGTGTCATAAAAACCCCACCACCAAAAAAAAATATTTTTATCTCCGGATATTATACCGCCCCAGAGAAAGAAATTAATAGGTGGTATTTTTATTTTCATCATGTTTTCACTAATTCAGTGACACGATCTGGAAATGAAAGATCTGATAAGACAATGCCTCCTCCTTTCTTCCAAAACGACAACCTCATTTTCATCAGAGGGAATAATACAAAAAAATGAATAGGAAATCAGAGCCGAATAAACTTTTTTTCGTATTCGGACGAGTTCCGCAATGTGTGGGGCGAAAATCTTTGGAATTGTTTTATAACAAGTTTTTTTGTTGAACAACTCAACTCAGCTCAGCTCATCGTAACCAGCGAATTGATCCTCCTCGAACAGCAAAACTTGATGATCGGGAACAATAAAAAATATTATTAATGCTATTGATATCAGCGCCAGTGGATTCTATGGGAGGGGAAGACAAAGGTCCTAAAAAAGTTTATTCCGTCAGGTCCATAAAGTCATTATGCTTAATATATGCTGGCTCACTCCACTCTGCAGAAAAATAATAAAAACGATAAATTCTTTATCAATGTTGCAAACGGGAAATGGTACAAAAGAATCGGCACAACATAATTTCCAAGTTTCGTGACCCACAAACCGTTAA
>JAHZNH010000344.1:0-10059 GCA_027744355.1 Tyrannoseira gladiata
TCCAGCTATGATATCAGTCCAACTCTACGTACGATCATTTCAATGGATACGGTGGTACGGACTCGCGACGACGAAATGCATACCGCGGCGATAGGTGAGTCGTAATCTACTTTTAAAAAACAATACCCGGAGGTCCAAAAGTAAAGAATAAACGCGTTTGATATTTATCCTATTAAAAGTTTTACCATTCGCCCTGGCGGAAGTCCCTTATTTTCGAGGTGGTCTAAGGTACTCACGGAAAACTTGTTCGAAGAGTTTGAACTGAAGCTGTTGATTTCACGAGTTCAAGATCGGTAACTTCTTTCATTTTCTAATTCTATTCTATTCTAATTATTTTAGGGTTTCCGACTTTGGGGGAGCCGGCTGGACAATTGCTGGAACGTTGGAGTGGGCCCATCTTTCGGCTCTAAGTAGGAAACGACAAAAGCTTAATGGCAGGAGTACTTAATAAACTTCAACACTACTAATTGACTCATGCTCTTTCCAGGGAACCACAAGAGCTTGTTCGAATATCTGACCAGCCCTGAGTTTCGATATCTAACCAGTAAAAATTACACCGTGACGGAGATAAGGGATATGATCAAAGACTTTGAAGACTTTGTAGAGAAGTACTTTCTCAGAGATTGGTACTATAAAAATTACCAGAACGGGGAATGGCAGATTGCTGGGGATGTTTGGAGTTTATACTTTGTAAGAAAATGCACGATCGCAATGCAGAAATTAAGTTGGTGGCTACTCAATCATTATTTAGTGAACACCCAAAGTTTAAATATTTATTTTTCTGAAGGATGCCGCGGCTGAAAAATGGATTGAGGTAATGTACGCGGACCAGAAAAGATATCACATCCTCACCTCGATGATGGACGAGTACTTATCCAGGAAGGAAAACTGGAAAGAACGTAAAGCTAAAGTGCGGGGCTTAGAGAACTTCACCCCGGAGCAGATCTTTTATATCAGTGTCATAAATGTAAACACTTGAATTGACAGCAACAAATTTAATTATTGAGTCTAGCTCTATTAGTAGTATCGAATATTAGTCTACACTTGGTGATTTCAGCGGAGGTGTGATGAGTTGGGAGTTAAGAAGTACGAACACTTCAAAAAATTTGGTCCCGTCTTTCTATCAATCCGTCACAATATTGCGTTAAGTAGTGTCTACCACTTTTCGAAGACTTTTAAATGCCGGGTGGGTTCCCGCATGAATCCGAATCGGCGCAAGATTTACTTCTGGGATGATGATGTGAACATCACCAACTACGTGTGGAATAGGTCAACGATTCCCTTGATTAACAATATTTGATACGCGGGAAATAAATGGAATATCAAAGATGAACAAAAATAAGGATCAAACTTCATTTCCATTTGCATATCTTCACCACTGTCACGTAAATAGTCAACGATTCCCTT
The DNA here is from genome assembly GCA_027744355.1 of Tyrannoseira gladiata. Lineage (NCBI taxonomy): Eukaryota > Metazoa > Arthropoda > Collembola > Entomobryomorpha > Entomobryidae > Tyrannoseira > Tyrannoseira gladiata. The sequence goes on from JAHZNH010000344.1 coordinate 1,408, forward strand.
GATTAACAATATTTGATACGCGGGAAATAAATGGAATATCAAAGATGAACAAAAATAAGGATCAAACTTCATTTCCATTTGCATATCTTCACCATTGTCACGTAATTAAACTGGAGCACTAGATTTGGAGAAACGAAAGAGAGGCTTTACAAGTACACCTTGCAGAAAGTAAGTAGTTTTTTTGTCAAAAAAAGGTCAAAAGTCGCCTTTTACAAAAAAAGAAGCAGGATTGAGGTGAATTAAAACAAGAGTCCCACTCTGCTCAATCCTCTCCTGGTTCTGATGAATGAGCCTATTATTTAGAAAGCTTTTGGGGGGATTCAAATGAAAGTGAAAAACTGGAAGTTTTCATTTCACTTCAGAAGTTTCTCCGCGGAATGGGTATAAAACACGCCATTGCCTTCCCTTATACCTCCTTCTTTTTCCGTCCCGCTCCCACGTAAGTAATCAATAGGAAGGTGAGTACTTGAAGCAATACCAATAGTCGAATGCAGATCCGTCTAATATAAAATTCTGCATAAATCTGAAAGTCTAAGTGCAATTTTTTTGCAAAAAAATAAACTCTATTTCGTGGGGAAGAAGTAGCAAGTCCACGAGGGGAGAATGAGGATGACGAGTGGATAGATGGATTGACATGTTTTCTCTCCTTTATTTTCTGCTCGATTCACCCAAAAACCTATCATGAGCTTACGCTCGGAAGTAGTGAGTAGATTGGAGAGGACAGAATAGGATATAGGAAGAGTGATTTGACTTGGGCTTTGGATGCTACAACACAATATGCTCACAGTTAGTCAGTTTGCCTCTTTCGCCCTGATCTAGCTTCGCTGTTGCATAGTCCACTAGAAAATCCTTTTTTAGTCCTCCCATTCATTCACTTCTTTTTTTCCAAACAAGAGAGCAAGGCGAGTGGAGCGGAGTGAAGGTAGAAAAGCTCACTTTTTTCTTCCTCTCCCTCCCAGTTTCGTTCTCGTTCAGCGAGCGAGCAAAACCCTAGAAAAAAATATTGAGTTCAGAGTCAGAGTCAGCGAGCGCTCTAGAGTTGTTTCAGTCGACTTGAGTGTTTGCTCTCCAGCTCCCTTCTCCACTCCAGTCTCGCTGTGGCCTGGCCTGCGTGAAAAACAACACGGCTTCCTCGGGGAGATACATTCGTAGCGGGAGTAACAACTCCTCATTTTTTGGGGAAATCTAGTGTCCAACATCCCCCCGTAAATGGACAGTTAGGATTTGAAGTGCAGCAGCGAACCTATCATTTTTCCTCTGGAGGGAGAATTTATAAAAAAACTGTAGCTGGTGCTTTCACTTCCCCTAAAATACCTGAGTGGGGAGTTCAGGGTACCAAGAACTGTAGCTTCGACTTCACGACTCATTACCTCCGAAAAAAACTCGCTTCACTCAAGCAACGGAAGAAAGGTTCAACTTTTACTGGGAAACGACCTTGAAACGGAAATGGGGGGAATGTGAACGTGCAGAGGAGTTTTCCTGAGCTGGACATTTCGTGAAGGTAAGTAAGTACTTAAGTGAGTGGCAAGGCATGGTGCAATTATCAGTTCTCACTGTCATTATCTCAGCGGTGTTAGTTGGGGCTGGGCGAATTATTAAACTGCTGATTGCCATTTTCCCTCCGCGAATCCACAGCATGTAAGCTTTAAGGACTCCGACCTGGTTCACTTGACCTTTGCATCATTATCGACGCGACATTATTCCCCCGTTTTCCTTATCTCCAGTGCAATCCTATTGGAACGCAGGTTGGGCAATTTACTACTCCTACTTTCATATTTACCTTGCCATTCCTCGGAAAAAAATTATGTCCTTCACCTACACGCCAGGGAGAGAATGTGCCCAGAGTCGTTTAACAAAAAGGTCCGTGCGGACACTCTTCTTAACCACTTCACTTTTAGGGCTCGGACCGGACGAAGTATTTACTTGTTCCATATAAGCATGTTTTATCAGAGGTGGAGGAGGAGGTGAGTCAGAAAGACCTCGACGAGACTATAGAAGACCGGTCGTGTATAGTATTCTTGCTCCCCATTTCATTTTCATTATTATTATTATTCCACCTTCCTTCCGCTTACCCATGTGACTTACGGGCCCATGACATAAAGAAAAGCGGGCCCGTCGCTACACAAAAAAAAAGAAAAAAAACGCACTATGGAGGGAAGTGGAAAGCCAAGTTGGGTAAAAATGATGATTGCAGTAGTATTCCTCATTCTGTTAAAAGGACGGCAATAAAAAACCTGAAAGCTATTATAAAACTATTCTTCCCTCTCACCCATCCCGAGGGAATGAGGTCAGAGGTAATTGGAACTATTTTTATTAAAAATCCAACTCTCCCTCGATAAGACTTACGGGATAGCTTTAAAAACATGTACCTATATAACTCGCCCACTCCAAACCATAGTCTTCAGGCCAGTGTTTATAGTCTCATCTTCAAAGGCGGGCATTTTAAGGTAGGTTTAAGGCGAAAGGAGAAGAAGAAGGACAGGAGAAAAGGGAATAATAATGAGGGGGAAATTGAAGTGGAATAAAGGATGTCCTAAGAATAGAGATCAAATCGGGTTTTCCCTTTTGTTTCGCTTCATTCCAAAATTGTTTTTCTCCTCCTTAAATACATATTCCAGCTCCTAATTCTAACTTCCTTTTGCGATGAATCTCTCCCGTAAAGCTTCTTCATGAAATAAGGGGAGCGAATGTATAATAGCCTTTCCCCGGTGGGTTCCTTTGACTCGGACAACTTTTCTCTTTCGCTGCTCATTTCATTTCAAGAGGCTTGAAGGAGGAGTAGACTTTTTAAAAAATAATTATGACTACATCAGTGTTAAGTAGAAAGTCTAGTGGGCGAGAGGAGCGAGAGTTCATCATGTTTTTGAGTGCCCTCATTCATTTTTTCTGAAGTTTTGTGGCAACTACTATACTATGTACTTAGCGAGTAGCAACTTTTTTGCGATTATTGTCCTTCCCTTTTCTCCAGCACGATGATTTTTGCGAGGTGAAAAAACACTTGCACTATCGCCCCCTACGCCACACACCCTGTTTACTATTTTCTTATCGAGCACTATTGTGTTTGCTCAGTGAGAAAAAAAGGAAAAACATAAGTTTTGGGCTTATGGAATGATGATATGAAATATTATTATGGTTGGTTGGATCCCCCCGCTCCTATAAACCATGTCAGAAGGACTGAAACACGAAGAAGCGAAGCATGAAAGAAAGTTTTGACTTTAGAGATAAGTAGCGCTTCTGCTAGAAAGGTTTGGTGTAAGGTGACCGAAAAAAACTCATAGAAAGGAAAGGCTACCGAATTTTTTTTAGTCGAAAGAAAGGTGACCCCCATATGTAAAGTGACCGATTACACTAATGACCGAAATTGGAATAAATGCAAAAATCATGTATGAGAGCATACTAATACTACTAGTAGTATGAAAAACCTTTTCACTTCCAGTTAGTGTCTACTTTGGTTTAGATAAAATGGATGAAGGGACGATCCATTTGGTACGTAACGTCGATTGGGGGGATTAGGGACATTCGTGACATTCTGTATTAACGCTTATGACAAAAAGCGTGACATAAGGGGGTGGGGGGTCCGAAAAATCGATTTTAAATTGAATGAAATTTTAAATGGACGTACTAAATGGATGATGCCTAAATCAGTGAAGCAAGATTCATTCCTGGTCAACAAGGAGGAAAGTTAGCCGTTTAAGACGGTTACATATCCATATCAAAAGAGTAAAATTAATAATGGTTCTAGTTACTTCAAGTGTCAAACGAAAAGAGTGGTTGTAGACATAATTAGACAAGTTGAACAGCTTCATATTAAAGAGCCTCTATTATACAGTTTACAATACAGAATTAAACACTATGGAGTACCTTAAAACATCTCTGATTGCATTGCTGATTATTTTTAGCCTGTTTGAAGCTTAAAAGAGTTTATAAGTTGTGAAAGAGTAAGATATGAAATAAAAAAACCGATTCGGTCACTTTTCCGCTAAAAAATCGGTCGGTTCTTTTTCGGTCACTTTTCCAAGAGGTGAGTTGTTTTTTCTATGAGTTTGCTTCGGTCACCTTACCGATTACCGAAAAAATGACGCTCTCATCATTAAAGGGCGGGCCTTCTATTATACGGGTATACGGCTAAGACTTGGCTCTGCCGTGAGGAAAAAGCGAGTGGGTGGAGTGATACATAATACCAGCTTAAGAATATTACTCTTCGTCGTTGTTGCTCCTTCTCCTGAACTCGTTTCTTCCAAATCGGATAAAAAGTGCCGTTTCCCCCGAGAGCGGCTCAACAGCCAACAGCCCCGCTATAGAGATATTGACGGGGATTAGTGGATGATGAAAAATAGGCGTACTTCCCTTCATTCCGGAGACTACTCACACTCATAAATCGTCCTTCTCCCCTCGGGGGGATAAATACTATTCGATAGGTGCGTGCCTTAGCTGAATAGCTTCGATGGCAATAAATGAGTACATTTATTTATTTATTCGCATCCCTTGAGATAGAGCTGATATAAGTACTAAGTTCTACGCCTACGCCGGTGGAGGCAGTCAGCCCCTAATTGCTTTTCTTTTTAGTATTGACTTACCTGGTGCAATAATGGCATACTTTCCACGAACTCGCAACCCAGAGCTCAGGAATTTTTTGGGGGAGACTGTAGGTGCTAATTACATTTTTTTCATGGGCGACCTCCCAACTAGCATCGGGATCGGGATTGGGACTGGGATCATCATCGCCATCCTTCTTCAGAGTGTCGTAATCACTGCGGCTCTTTAGAAAAATTATGTCGTTTTTTTTTCTCTGGAGAAGTGAAGGTAACACAATGTGGCGAGGCAGCAAACAAGTGGAAAAAATGTAATCATCTCAAGTATCCTCATATCATATCATATCATATGAGGGGAATGGGCAGGGGGGAGGAAAACAAATATATTATGATGTGGTGGCAGGGAGAAAAAGAGGAGCTCCTTACATGGCATGAGAAATGGTGCCGACAAAACATCCTAATGCTCAGTCAGTCAGTGTTTCTCTCACTCCTGCCTCGTAAGTGCTTTATGGTTTCCCATTTCGAGAAATTATTAACCAAGCTGATCCTCATCCTGATGGACGTAAATACATAAATACTTTACCATATATTCTCCACCTCAACCTTCGTCATTCCTTCGAGTGGAGTGGAATGAGAAAATGGTGGTGTACGATGACGATGACTTACTCGCCTCCTATTAAGTAGAAATTACTTTTTTTGGCCGGGAATACCTGTCCTGAAGCCTGGTCTGGTGAAATGAGACAGCTAAAGTGACACTTTGACCCGGGAGGGAACCTAACCAACTTGTAAAATTGTAACTTGATCGCAAGACAGCAATGATAATATTTAACTCGACAATTCGATGTAATCGACATATTGATGCATTGCTATAGGAATCCAGAAACGCTGAGAGTGTTGATTGGGAGCAAAATTTAAATCATGTCACATCCTCATGTGGGCTCAAATATTTTTAATAAGGGCTCCCCCGTAGGAAGATTAGAGTGGTAGACCAGACCAAAACATGAACTAAATACATAAATATTTACTTTGTAGTGGCTGCGTAGTTGCATCGGCAAGACAAATTGCGGCCGCTGAGTAGCCTCTCATCTAAAAAAATTGGAGATGACTTCATATCTCACTCGGCGGCAGTGGAGAAGAAGAGATGATTTTAAAGAGAAAATTACATCTAAGCTAATTTGGTTGAGTTGTTTTCCACCTGAGCGGTAGGTAGGCAAATGGGATTGAGCTGTGAGGTGAATGGATGGATGGATGGATGGAGTGGTGGTCCCCTTGAAAATAAGTGACGTCTTGTAAATCAAAGATTCACGATCACACCTCAGAGCAGCACCACCGCATAAACCGCACTCTTTCCCTCTCTCTCCCACCGAACCACCAACAAACAACAAATAATAATGTCGTCAGCCCCAAAACCAACTCAGCTATCATCATCATCTACGGAAAAGGTACTAAAGCGTAATGAAAACAAAGGGAGCGAGTAGCGAATAATGCACGTCTCCTCCTCCTCCTCCTCTGGGGAGCGAGTGTCCCCCATCAGAAAAAAATCGACTTTGCGGACAGTGCTATGATAATAATGAGAAAACATTTTTTGCGATGGGCTCTCCGTACCAAAGCACGAATGAATTTTATTCTGATTACAGATATTTGGTGTTTCTACTCAGCGAATCCAATTCTGACAATGGTACGGTTACCTTTGTCCGTTTTATATGACAAAAAAATGCCCAATTTGATTACACCATAAGATTCAGCATCTCAAACTGTACCGNTTATATGACAAAAAAATGCCCAATTTGATTACACCATAAGATTCAGCATCTCAAACTGTACCGGAAACCACTGCTAGGCTTTTGTTTTAACGCATGCGCAGAGCATACAAATAGCACACAATATATAGATTAAATAGGACATTCCACAATTTACCTACAATTTTTTCGATATTTCTTCGTAAAAGATGATTAGTTTACATGTATGACTGAAAAAATAAAAACTTAATCCAAAAATTACACTATATATAGTAGAACACAATTTTGGGGCAATCTGCAACATGTATTTTTTGCAAGAAACTGCCTTAATTTTGATATTTTTTAAATTTTTAGCAACACGTGCTTGCATTTTAATGAAAAACAAAAGGAAAAGTCGTTTTTTCATGTTTGCCTACCATATAACCCGATGTTTTGTGTTAGTTTTACGATCTGCGCATGCGTTGAAACAAAAGCCTAGCGGTACTTTCCGGTACAGTTTGAGATGCTGAATCTTATGGTGTAATCAAATCGGGCATTTTCTTGTCATATAAAACGGGCAAAGGTAACCGTACCATTGTGAGTGGAAGGCCACACTCGATCATCGCTTGAGTTTTTCCCAGGTGAAGTGTTAATTGATCCATCGAGAAAATATAAGCGCGCTTTTTTCTTGTCCCGATGCGACTCCTCTGGGAGAAAATGCAACCTACACTTCCCCCTGAGCATGAAATGTGCCAATTAAAGTTTTGTCTCGAGAGATTAAAATTGCGAATGCTAATTTCCTTGTCAAGCGATATGTTTATCGAGGGAAGCTGAGCTGAGCTGAGCTGAAACGGGGGTTATCAACATGTTTGAAATTAAGACGTGCCTTAATGAGCGGGTAAGAGGGCAATTAATAAAGCACAAAAAAAGTTGCATTTATTTCTCTATCTAGGTATCCCATGAAAAGTCGTGATTCCACCTAAATAAATACGCACAGACACCGGAAACAAAGTCGATCTGTCGGTCGTTACCGTTGATTTGAAATCGTCGTAATGGTATCATGCCTTGCCATAATTATGAGTGCCGCTTCGAATTAGCTATCGTAAGTATTTCTCTTACTTAGTTAGTTAGTTAGTTGCATTAATTCTAATCTGTATGCCACTGTCAGTGAGCTCAAACTCGCTCAGCTTCCGCTTCTTTAAAAAAGCTCGAATGAGTACTCAAGTAAGTAATCGTAAGTAAATTTTTCGAGTTTGAGTAGGATGTGGGCTTTGCTCATTTCGCCTGATCCGTATGAATTTAATTGGGCTTGTCTCTTCATCGCTTCCTCCACTTTTCGCTTTTCTTCTCTGCTCACTCTGAACGTGAATCTGGTGTAGTTGGTTGTGATGGACGCAGTAAGTAAGGAAGGGAGTAAGTACATAATGGTGCTCGGAAAATTTCACACCGCCAAAGTGCGGAGTAAACGAGTAAATACTTAGGTAGCTCAGTTATATTATAATAGACTCCAATTGCTGGCTGCGTCGTGGTTGGTGGCAGTGAGTGATGATGAGGCGTCATTTTACTCACATCATGGTTAACTACTCCCAGCCGATTATTTATTGTGTCGGAGTGGTACAATCTGATGTGATGTGATATGATATACTTACAATGGTTGTTAGTTAGTTAGTTAACAGGACCTGCACAATATTTGTTCATCCTCAAACACTGCTCCCGTCCTCTCAGCGGAGTACATAATCGCAGTACATAAGTCATTCTCTTGCCACCATAACGAATCCACCAACAACCTCATTATGACGGGGTGGCAGCTAAATAGCTCGCACTTTGAAAATTGCGCATCTTGAACCGACACTCATGAATCTAAGGAAGATTCCTCAGGAATCTAAGGAAGAGGAGCGCTCGCATCACTGAACTTAACTTTAACTTGATAAATAAATAAATGATGATGGATTATTTTTCCTCAGAACTCCTTTTAATTGCTCCGACTCAATATTCATTTTCGCAACAGAGACTAACTCCTCAGCCCGAAGTTTTTTGCAGCATTTGAATTTCTAATATACGACAGGACGAGACAGAAACAGGCGGAAATTTTGTGCGATCAAAGTACTCATGTACTTCATTCATTTATTAATTTGATCCAGGCGGAGGTCAAAGAATTCATTTATTTAATCCGGTGTAATTGATTCAGTGAGCAAATATTATCTCGACCATTTTTTCCCACTGTAAATTGAATTGTTTATCAGGCAAATGCCACCCGCCCCACCAGACCAGCACCACCACCATCAACTTCACCCTGAAGCCGAAGAAGCCCACAGTGGAAAAACACTGAAGTTAATCGTGGATGTTGCGAAAACAGGATATCTATACATCATCTCATTCGAAAAAAAATGTGGACGTGATGG
>JAHZNH010000345.1:0-12057 GCA_027744355.1 Tyrannoseira gladiata
ATGAAATGAGTGATGGATGACCAAAGTGTTAGTGTTTTGCAATCACGAGTGGTCGACTGCTCCAAATGAGGGAGAACAACACCACGTGTACTGCTATCACTATTATGTCTGTTCTTACGACTTCAATACGATACTTGATCTGTTTATGCGGCTGTTTAGTGAGCGTATGCAATAAAAACTCAACATCGCAACAGCTCTTTCTCATGAGATGATGAGCACACATCAGACTCAACCAGAGAATGGTTTTGTTGGCTTATTCAATTCGAGGAATATTGAAAATAGTAAGTAGTGTAGATTCAACAGGAAACTTGAAATCCATACTGTCACCCAAACCAAATCCCCAAGCGAAACCGAAACCACCAGAGATAAAAAAATGCGAATACAAGAACACAAACGGCATTACATAATAAGTAAGTATATTTGCTCGCGTGAAATTGTGTGCAAGTGCAATGATCATGGTCGGAGTAGGGATGCATGAGGGAAAAGAATGCTTACTTAGGTTTGGCTTTGCCTACTTCATTCTACCTCGCGATTTTATTTATAGCGCGCTTTAGACTACATTCGATTTTCTAATTCCATTCCTATCACTCATTCATACTTTCAGAGGAGGTTTGTTCATGGGCGAATCTAATATTTTATGGTAGGCAAATCAAATCAGTTGGCGAAATGAGCCGATCTTGTACTTCGCATTTTATTGCAAAGTAACGTCGCCATCAGCACTAATTTTCAGGGGAGGATGCCTCCAATCTTTCATGGGCGTGTTTGGTTTCACGCTTTTGGGGGAATGTGAGCAACTACAACTCAACCGTAACTGATGTCGCTTTTCCCTCCCAGTAAATTGTCGAAATATTGCGGATAGATGTGTCGAATAAGTACTTATAGTATTTTCACACAATTAGATGGAACAACATGGTTGATGGCCGAGGAAAGGCAAAGGGTTTGGTGACGAACAACGCAACGACTACATAGATAGGATGAGTTCATTTCCACGAGAATGTGTATCTATTCTGCGTTGGCGGTGTGAGTGCTCTGCTCGCTCGTGAAGCCTTCATTTTATGACGAAAGATTGCTTTATTGCCACCGAATTGTTTATATCATTGTCAACTTCTGTTTATTGCATATAATTAGGAGTCAATGGTGGTTTGTCTCCCTGTGCTAAACAAATAAGTCTATGCTTACTACTGACACTGGCATGAATCCATACGATCCATACGATAGGCGTAATGAAATGCAATGATAACGTGCTCCTATAATAGGATTTTCTTGCAATGAGTATTTTCTCACTCTTGCATGAGCCGATGATGTGTCACCTTCTACAACTTTAAGAATAGTGCTCAGCAAGAAAGATCATGCTGACTAAGCTCAGAGAAGTCTTTGTCGAGCGAGGATTGCTCCTTGAGACTGGAGATAAGAACTCTGGATTGGATGACGTAAGCTGAGATGACAATGGAACGTTTTTCCTATTCTATGAATCCTCATGAATACATATTTTTTGGAATCAAAGCTAGAAACCGGAGCTCTAAGTAGAAGCCCCTCATGTGTAAATAAACTTGATAGAAGAAATTCAAACGTGAAAAACTGAATTAACGTCAGTGATAACAGCGCCTAACTTCCAGCCAGATAGATCCCGCTTCCCCCAGTTTTTACCGCATCCGCTATCATTCTCTCGCTCTAATAATATTTGAGGGAGGCCAACTCACCTATTATGACATGAAGTCACCAAAAACCAACCATGCATGCGCTGGCACCTTTTTCCTATCCATCCGTATAACCTCTAGACTCGCAAATTGTCCTACATTTTAATAGTACCAAAACGGCGTCTTAAAACCTACCTAATTGCGTTCCAGCTAACTCATTTATAAAAGGGAATTTTCCCCGTGTTTTTCTTTCCCACCAACCAAACCCAATCTCATTTCCAAGTTTTCTTCCTTCCCATCTTATAAAATGTTTTCAATTAAGCCTTCTAGCCCCCAATTTCCTCTGGCCCGATTCCCCTCCCGAAAAAAAGTTTTTTCGTTCGTTTGCTCGCTGCATTGAACTGGAACTACATCTACTATACTCCTAGTCTACGAAGCAATAATGAGATTGACGCAAGCGATAATGAGGGCACGTTCTCAAGAACAAAGGCTTTTCTACTCTAAAGCGATCGCTACAGCTTCAGCGTAGCCTCGCGACTTTGAGTTGCCCCATGTGAATTTTTTTTTGAAAAGGCAGGACACACAATTTTATTTACTTACTTACTTACTCTTCGCTTCTTTCCAATTAATTTTTCCTCCGCTTCGTATAGGCTCCTACTCTTCCTGTGGCTTCAGCTGGCTGAGCTTTCCCCAGAAGTTTTATTTTTGGGCCACAAAAAACTTTCCTATTTTGGAAGGTCGAGCGTCGTCTTCTTGTTGTGAAGTTGATTCTTTTGCTTGCTTTCCAAACAACGCGGGGTAAGTAAACCTCGTTGAGAGAAATTATCTTGTCTTTTTTTGATCAAGTGCTCAACGCAGCTTCCGAACAACAGGGAGTGAAAATAACCTCGTATTATAAAATTATTGGGACCAAATAAATTTAGCAAAGTTTTTGTTTTCAAATTATTATTGCGTTTCCTCGTGGTCTTCCTCAGTCGACTCAAATACTTTTTCTTTAATTTCCCCGTGATTTAATCCACTCTTCCACCAAGTCAAGTAGAGAATTTATGTGGAAATATATAATGTACTTTTTTCGAAACTATGTATAATCTCCCAATGCGCAGAGGTTCGTGGCTTACAACAGCTTACAACTTTGTAGGAGGCGACGCCTCCCTGGAGCTCGGCTTTTATACTCCTCTAGATCCACCAGCTCAGCTCAGCGGATGAGGGCAGGGGAGAGGTGGTGAGCAATAATAAAAAAGTTAATAGATGTAGATAAATTGGAATTAGGAGCTTCCATTAGGCGATTTTGTCCCATTCCATTTGCGACTTTTATTCCATTAAAAGCTCCGGAGGAAAACGGGGCCAACGAACATGTACATAGATAATAATGATGATGCTGTCGGGAGTTCATCGGGAAATAAAAGTATTAAGGGCAGTTGTATAATGAGCCTTTTAGGATTTTCCACCCGGTGATATGATAAGCTCTTTTGGCGAAACTCCCGTGGGAGGTACTCTCGTTATTCAGTGAGTGAGTGAGGGCACCACTACTAGTCGAAAATGAAGATGAGCTCCGATATCAGAAGTGACAGTTTGGGTCTGCGTGTCCTTCCTGTTACAGAATGTATTGTAAAAGAAAGAAGAAGAATTACTATAAGAAAATGAACCAATACTATTAGGTACGTACAATACATGAAAATAATGCATTTACAGCATAAAGTAATGTTATTAGCGAACTATCGGTGTCGTCTAGCTCAGCCATAAAAAATGGTATGAAGAAATAGCCGCACATTTTCGCAACAATATCATTATTATATTTCCCCGAAAATTACGAAAAAAAAACTGTCACATTCTTTGACATATCCTTGATTCATCACATCTTTTGTATGGAGCGTGCGCATGCAAGCAAGACATTTTGAAATATGTAATAGTTTATAGCTGAGGTATAAAAAGCTAAATAGGCAACATCATCAATTACTCGAGTTATGATTTGGTTCTATGGGCGGAAATAAATTACTCTAACATTACGAATTATTACAACACAGAGCATCTTTTGTAATATTTTAGCCTTCAGCACATCCAAAACCGGTGTAGCTGTTCAGTTCTGAAAGCAATGATGATGGTAAAGGGCAAACTCTATTTTACACTGCATTTAATCTTATTTACAGAATCGAGCTTTGATGTGATGTGCATTTACTACTTCGGTGGGCTTTCCGTCTTAGGATGAGTCATGACATGTCAAGACCTTACGTGCAATCCTGACTATTCATTCAATAAATCGGGAAAAGCCAAAGTATAATCTGCTTGAAAAGCAGGTCAGACTATAATTTATTACTGGGTGGAGAAATCGACAATCGCGTAACATGCTTANCATTCAATAAATCGGGAAAAGCCAAAGTATAATCTGCTTGAAAAGCAGGTCAGACTATAATTTATTACTGGGTGGAGAAATCGACAATCGCGTAACATGCTTACATGGATTAAAAAAGGGGCTTTCGGAGATGTAGGGACTAACTTATTTACCCTCATGCGATTATCAAGTCGACATTGTTGAATTGAGGCTGAGACTGAGCTAGTCCGTAAATAAGTTTACAGAGTCAAATTAATGAGCGTTTCGAGGCATAAACCCGTTATCTTGGTCGGGGTGCACTGGATTGAAGCTCGGGAAATATGATGATGGTGATGATACAATTCTGCCATTACGGTGAATGCTCATTCACTCATTAACGCGCTTTTGTGATTTTCGTTGGGGGGAGAGGAACTCACACTGGCACGAAGCAAAATAGGCATCAGCTCAGCTCAACTCAACGGAAAAGGAAGACGGAGAGGAGAGATAAACAAAGTAGATTTGTTTGACGATTATGTAGATATGATAGGGAAAGTGAAGTTACTAGATATTGCTATTACATCTGAAATAAACGTCACAAGTTAAAGCTTAATGACCATCATAAAACGGTAAATGTGGAGCGATGTTACAATCAGATAATCACATTATGCCTAACAATGAGCCTGACTTCAATTAGGGAGCGCAAAATGGGATATGGAGTTCAATGCGTTAGGTAATACCATAAATTAAACACTAAATACCTATGAATGATATCAATGTAGTAAGTAGTTTCCCCCATTTCTTCAGATGAGCTCGACCATTAGCTAAATAGCTTATTGTTGCGAAACCCTTTCAAATATTTTCAAGGGAAAGGTTGAATGGAAGTGTTTTGGTTTGGGGCTGATTATTTCTACACTTCATTTCATAGCGGGAGATTTGAAATGGGAGTGATTTGAAAATTGGTTTGCCTGCTTATGCGCATGCGCTCATGTGCATTCTTTGTCCGCGGCGTTCGAGTGCAAGCATAGAGAAATTGAATGAGAAATGCCTAAAATCACCAAACACGTGAGCGCTTTAGGGTGGATACTGATGAAAGAGGTGGGATATACTCAACATGACATCACAAAAACAAGAAACATTTGACCTGCAGGAGTATTGAATCACAATAATAGAGTGTTGTATCACCCCAAATACATTTTCTCATTGCATCTTCTCTTGAGCATAATATATTCATGAGGAGATTTTGAGAAAGTTTTGAAGATAAGATAAAGATCCTTGTAAGTACACTTACCGGATATAACCTTGTATAGTGGTGCTACCTACAGAACTATAAATTCAGTCGCAGTAATGCAATGTTATTCTGATTCTTACTCAGGGTTAAATATTCAGTAGAACCGACTGACAATCGGAAATTAAAGCGGAAAACGGAGTACCTTTCCGCATATATATTTTTTTTATATGACGTAAGAATGAGATTGTACCAGTAGCTTTCGAGTCTTTAGCAAAAAATGGGCGTCTTCGTGAAGCGATGGGAAATCTTGCTTTCGGCAAGGCATAGAATCAAAGCCGACTTTGTTAGTTTTTTCCCAGTGGGAAACTTTGTTTCTATTTCCGTTCCTTGCGGCGGATTCAGGTTTTGTGGTAAGGAATCGATGCGGTTTATATGAAAACGCCATGTTTTTTCATTCGATATGGATTTAATCGTTTAATTTGTAGAATCTAAACGTGTATTTTTTAGGTGGTAGCTATACTTGCATGGGGTTCTGACTGTTACTGAAGACGTTTCAGCGTTAAACTAAATTAGCTGATGTTCCACATGGCATTTACTTTATATAATATATATTTTGACCTAACTCGAAATTATTGCTTATTATTGAACTTCGTTCGTACACTATACTTAATAACCCATCAATTTGTGACCCGCTTCAATGAGAGAAACTTTGAACTTTCCACAGATGCTCCATTCAAAGGAAAGGGTATTCCATGGCGGAAGCTATAATCTCTCCACTTTTCTCTATTTTTATTGGAACACTCCCGCATTGGAAAGCCTACCTTCTTCTTCTAAACTCTTCTCGAGGGAGAGCTTACTTCCGACAGAATTGCCAAATTGAAACGTAAAAGGAGCGGTTAAATGGTCCATGAAAACAAAGGATTTTTTCCCTGTGTACGCGTACCACCACGCCTTATAGGTCAAACGCTCAAGGTCTCATCTCATTCCTTCATGGGGAATGGATCGGCTCGGGCATTTTCCGTCAATAAATTTTTGGAATGGAACGTACTTTCGGTTTAATAACTTCCCGCAGCCACACTCAAAAGAAATTTCTGGGGAAGTTCTTAGCGGCCAAATTAGATCTCTTTATATTAATAGGAGGAAAGGAGAGGCAGCTGGCAGTAAATCTGGAGGACTTGACTTCGAATCCAATCCAATTTCATTTCACCTGAAGTGGGATCTACCATCTACAGCCACAAAATATGAGTCTATCTATACCATCTCCCCTTCTAATGATATTAATGTCCGAGGTTCTTTTTATTAGGGCCATTACTGATTATTAACCTGTCTGGCTGTTTGGATTCCTCTGATTCCTAATCAACTCACCACCACAGTTGTGTGCATACGTACGTACTTAGTGAAGCTCATCAAACAACAGCGATTCCATGTTTACCCGAGAATTATTATGCATGAGTTGGCAAAACCGAAATCTACTTACTACTTCTCATTTGAGTCTACAGTCTACACGCTAACTCGTCGTCGTGTGCACATTTGCATAGATTCCATGTATGTTCGTACAACGTGTTTCCTGTCAACCACTCACTCACTCACTCACGCTCATGCCCCCTTTTTCTGATATGCCTCCGGGATTCTTTTTTTACTGGAACACCATGATCATTGTCTTGAGAGTATCAAAGTCTAGAGTAGAATCTCATAAAAGTAGATTCCCATTGCAGTCCTGAGCGATGCCACTCTCCTCTCCCCACAGGGTTCTCATGTCATGAACTCGTGGTGAATTGCTTCCCAGCAGCAGAATGCGTGGGCTATAATCTAAGCGAAATCGAAATGGAATGAGAACCACTAAATTACATTCTGGATTCTGGAACTGGATTTCGCGTTGCATAAGCAAACGCAGAGCACCAGTATAGTTCTCTCATCATCAATACAAAGCCATTTTGACCACATTGGATCTATGTACCTAGGTACTTTGTTGTGTTGTCAATTCACATTCACGGGGAAAGTTTTGCAACCGCTGCTGGGATTTTTACAGAAAAAATTATGTATGCTTTCATGCTTGACGTTGTTCGACAATGCTTTTCACACATGACATTTCACAAGCATATACGATTACCTAATCATTATCACTTTCCCCCACTCACTCAGTAAAGCGCTTTCCCCCCCGTCGAGATCAACAATATCGAGTTCCATGTTCCATGGTGATGGTCAATAGTAAATAATGGGAGCAAAACTCCATTTTCACACGCTTTCCCCTCCCCCTCCGCTCCGCCTTTTCACTACTACGCATTACGATTACAACATCAAGAAAACGCAAATGGACTGGAGAAGTATGAATTCTGAAGATAAGGGTAAAACACTGACTGGGTGAGTGGTAATACGATTATTGTCGAATTCTATTGCTGGTATTTCACTTTTATGCTCCCCATTTTCATCCATATGGCCACTAAAAAACCTGGATGCATAATATCGGCTTGGATTTGTAACTTTGAGTTGCCGACAGGACTGGTACATGATCAAACTCCTGAGGAGGAAGACGAAAGCAAGGAATCGAGTCGACTCAAAGCCAGGACTTTTATAGACAGGCTTCCCCTCTCACATTAAAATCCATTTTCTGAACGAACATGCCTCAGCATGGAAATGCATATACATATTGCTTTTGATACTCCTCAAAAGTATCGATTGATTACTTGAACAATGGGCTTATAGACTCCCAGAATCTCATTATTCTCCAGTACTACTGATAATGCTTCGTGGAGAGAAATTCTCCTCTTCTCGTTTCTCGTCATAATTCCTAAGCTCCTTATGCACAGATAGATATGTATTTCCACAACAAGAAAAAGTGATGACACATAAAACCCGGGACATGAAATATTTCCTGGTGGATTCTCTCCCAAAGATAAAAAAAATATATTCTGCGTGGACGTGTATTATTTTTTTCCGTTCTGGAGAAGAAAATTGCCCTAAAATTATACATGGCATGTCATGACAGGTACTTTTTTCCAGTGGTAGCCTACCACACTGATTCCCTGCCCACGGCAAAAAAAGATTCCAGGTTTCAGAAGGATGTTATGTTTTTGGGTAGGATTGTGAGTGCACGGAGGCATAGACTTAAACTTTGTAGGAAAACGCGTCATCGTTATAACTGGATGAATTCGTATTTGATAAAGGCTTATCACATCTCCGTAAACTTGAGCACATCACATCACATCACGTTATCTTCCCGGATCAAGTCCAAAGTCGCCGAGAGGTAGGAAGACTTTTTTTTAGGAAAATTGCAAAAAATAATAAATGAAGCAATAGAAGGATGATGTCGACTGTATTAAAAACGGGAAGAGAATCCACATCCACATGTCGCAAAACAAGTCGTCCCTCCTGTTACTACTATTACCCAAGAGCTGAAAAAATAGCTCGCGTACTCATGCCTTCAAAACTGTTGCAAAAAAGATCTTCCTGGAAGCCATGGTAAGTTTGTACCTTACTACTTACTACCGTTACAGCCAGAGCATTTTTTTCCCTTTTCCAATTTCTTATCTCGAAATCGGCTGATGTACCTTCCAGACGCAGATTTTCATTTCCACTTTTTGAGGACCCTTCCAAACTTCCATTTCCTTTTGTACTATTACGTCGGATCACAATCTACCTTTTTCAATCACTCACTGAGCCCGAGTTGCAATTTCTGTTTGGGAAGGATTTTTATCTGATTTGAAATTGAGAAATCTTGTACCTTCCTTGGAAACTCTACCTGAGCAAACAAATCACCTCCTTCGAGGACAAACCGAGGAGTACATGCATGACTAGAATGACGTTTCCAATTGTACTTCTTCAAACGCAAGTATCAGAGCACGAGATTTTCACTCGAGATGTATTACAAGCAAAATAATAAAAAAAAAGTCAGGAAAAGGACCAAAACTAAAGGAGCTACCATGATTTCACACAGCAACAAAAGCTAAGCGTTTTTTCTCCCCTCGAGTCAAGCCAAGACCCTTTCAACAACAATTCGGAGCTGTTGGGAATCAGTTGGTGATGGCGAGTGAGGACTTGTCATTTCTAGATTGGATCTGAGCGAGCGAGTGCATTCAAATTGCTCAGACAGAATTGGCTCGGCTCTGCTCCCCAGGAAAAGAAATGATGTCTGTCACATGCGAAAAACTATATATTATACGGACGATTTGCTACTACTTTTGAAGGATTCTTCCATCTGCCATGAGTTTATATCATTTGTTGAGCTATTACTGCATAGGAGCTTAAGTTCCATGTCTATCTATAATTTAGGAGAAAGTTTTTGTCCAAAGCCTAAACTTTCTCAGGATATGAGTGCTCCCTTCACGATTTTATTAAAAATACCCTCCTGCCTAAAGGAAGTGCCATTTCCCTTATTTTTTTTTAATATGTAATAGTGGAATTTTGATAACAATGCCTTTGATGTTGGAGTGTGCTATGATGACGATGGCGCTGCTGATATCTGATGGGCATATGCGATAGATACATATGTATGTACACGTTCATCGCAGGGCTCAGGATGAACTAAAGAAGAGGAAGTTTTATCTTTGACAAGTAAATGTAAGGATTCTGCTATGCAGTTTCACTCTGCTCCAAGCAAGCAATATTTAGTTAGCGTTAAGCAAATAATGTCATACAAGTTTGCACATAAAATGTGTTCATGTCTCAATTATGTTTGTTGGGAAAGTACTCGCAAAAAAAGTATTGCCCTCTCCGGCATAGGATAGGTAAAGCAAGTATTTAGAAGAGCATGTACAGGGTTTCTCCGGATATTTTTTCCTTGAAAAAATATTTTATTTTTCTATTCTACGGGGGGAAAATTCTTATGCTTTTGCTTCAATTCCCCAAATGACACACAAACTAAGTAATACACACAGATAGGCATAAATTATGCACGTATATAAGATCTCGCGCTTACATAATAATAATAGTAGTATTGGCATTGGCGCTATGGATTGGGCTGGATATTGCATTACTTTCTCCAATTTCCTCCTACGGAAGGATCGACTCAGCAAAATCCGCTACTCACTAAATGCATCAGCTTCGCTCTATCCGGTTCCTTGCGTTCCAGCGGTAATGCAAATAAATAATGTTGTCCTCCAAAGCAATAAAAGCATACATATGCTGGCGATCCAACAGCAAAAACATTCAACTACTTTGTCAAAAGCTCGTAGGCGCATCATCTTTTTTTATTTGATTCGTAATTTACGTACGACATGTCAAAAGGTATTTTGTACTACACGCCATCTTGAAAAATTCATTTGGTTTATGTATGTCTGTATGTACAAAGGTATAGTATAAAAAGTTGAAAAAACAAATCATACAGAAATAAATACATAGATATATAAATACATACCTAATATACAACTACATAAAAAGTACTATTCACGAGTATTTCTGTTTTCTGATTTTGACTTGAATCTATTTACTAATGAAGCATTTCGAACCACTACTAGTAATTCCGGCTCGTGGTTTGCTTTGGCTTGCGCTACATTTCTCATTTCTATATGCGGACACACGAATTCAAAAAAATAAAAGCTGTAAACCTTTTTTTGCGGTGGTCTTTTCGGGTCGGGTAATTTACAGATTTATAATATATTTAGATTTATATTACATATTTAAGCATAATAATACAGGAATAGAATCGAGTTTATTGGGTGCATTCAATACCACATCTAATACTAAAAAACAGTAGGCACATGTATAATATCACAGAGAGGCTTTACTCCGGCGAGACTCGTATAAATTCTACTTTAAGCTTCCACAGAAGAAAGTCTCCACATTTTCTACAGCTTGCACACACATAAATACTATAAAACACACGCTTGATTTAAGTTGGCTCGCTAACACGACAAAAGAAAACACGAGAGATTTTACGCTGTTGAGTAGTTACGCGTGCATTCGAATACACTCATGAGGAAAGCGTAAGTACTTACTCTGGAAAGTTCGTCAAATCTCGCGAGGAAGTTGAGAAGATTTAAAGAGTAGTCGCGTATGAACACATAGCTATAAATGTACTTTTAACGTAACTGACCACAAGATCACGGAGACCAAAAAAAGAGTATTGTCGAGGGGAAGGAAGAAGAAGACGACGACGATTTGTAGCTGTATTTTATACGTACTCCCCTGTGTCGATAAATGAGTGCTAGGTAGGAAGTGAAATGGAAAATGGTGCGACCAGAAGTCAAGTCAAAGATTAGAGATGCCCACCACCGTCACCCGCATATAAAGTACATACGTCAATCCGGTCCAGTGACATTCTAACATATATATTTCACCTCTTCGCGACTTCAAGTGACCTTCCTCGTCTGTTACGTAAGTAATCCAGCACACTTACGATGTCAGTCTTATTTTTAGAGAAGGAGATTTCGAAAATATGTGGCGTCTTTTGTTAGGTACTTACGAGCCAACAAAAAAAAGTTGAATGAAGTGGAGTGGAGTGGTGGTGAAAGTTGCATGAAGAAAGGGGAAAACACGAGGTTTTTTTTTAAAAGAGTCTCGAGAGTGCTGTGCATGTACTCCGTTGGCGAAGTGAAAGTGCTAGTTTTTGACTCTTTGTTCCTACCATGAAAAAAATACTTATGCATGAGATCAGGTACTAAGGAATTTTCTCCTGGAGGAGGGCAACGACGACCACGAGGATGATGATGATGATGATGACGATTACGTTGTAGATGAATCGGTCTTTTTCTTGAAATGAAATTCGCTGCTAATACGAGCGGGAGCCCGGGTTGTTTTTGTTTCTGCTACTGAAAGTGATGTTGTGCTTGTGGCTTCACCACTACTTCCCCTTCCCTCTCCAGCTGCCTTTGCCATTCTCGTGAGTGATGGGATGGCGTGATAATAAAATACGCACATTTTGATGGACTTGGGAGTCTCATGCCAGC